>JAGTJM010000048.1:0-249783 GCA_020747015.1 Pyrenochaeta sp. MPI-SDFR-AT-0127
TGGATTTAGTCCACGGGTGCTCAAATACCCTGATTCGATAGAGTGCTTCACATCGTTCGCAAAGTCATGCTAAGCCTAGTTCTGACTCGAAAACTAGAAAATCCATATCTATTCGCTTGATCGCCCGTATGTCCAGACATCATGGAAGCTACAGCAGATTAGACTGCGGAAGCACTCGTTGTGTTGTGTCTGATCCGAAAACTTATTGATGCTTTCGTGGATAGAGAACGCTCCTTTCGGCATCCTTAACAGGTGACTAGAAGAAATATTTCAATAAAAATCAAGTGTGTCTTTGATCCTGTGGGATCTGACTTTGAGACAAGCAACTATTGATTAGGCTGCAAGTCCATGACCAGCCTAATGTTACAAGTAGACTGCGACGATCGAACTCTACGATGAGCATATTATAGCCAAGATATGAAACCAATAACCAAAGACTCATTCATATCGAGCCCAGACTGGGAAATACTCTGTTTACTATATCCCACGACATCTTGCATATACCCAAGGCTCTTGAAAGCTGGGGTTGGAATATTTGATATCAGCTCGATCAACATTACAATATAACTTCCAATCTGCGAATCCATTCAAAGAAGATTCTGTAAGCATTCGCCTAATGTTTATGCTGCAAGACCAGAGAGTAATCTAGACTTTCCACGTTGATCATGCGCTCTTGGCATTCCCGCGGAGTTCACGTCAGACCTGACACTCCACCACTCTCCCAACCCCACCAACGTGATCATGTTTCGAATACGACCACCATTTCAGGCCTTCCAGACGGCAATCTGCTCTGCTCAGACAGCCTCCCGTTCCCACCAAATACCGCTCCAACCCCTCCGCAACCATGCGCAAACCCGCTTCTACCAACAGCGCCCCTTCGGCCGTGGTCCCCAATACAAACGCTTCGCTGCGTCAGGCGGTGTATCAGGCTTCTTCCTCCGCTGGGCTGCGCGACCAACTTTCTACCGCGACATAGGCCTCATCACTGTAGGCACGAGCGGTGTCTACATCTACAACCTCGAAGAAGTACCTGTCTCGGGCCGACGGCGGTTCAATATCATATCACCCAGCATGGAAGAAATGATAGGAAAGGCGTCGGTTGATCAAGTAAAAGAGGAATACAAGGGCAGGATACTACCTGATCATGACCCAAGGGTACGCCAGGTGACGAAGGTGTTGGAGCGACTATTACCATTTGCGGAGGGCGAGGGGTTGAAGGGTATGGATTGGGAGGTGCGAGTTATCGACAGCCCGGAACAGAACGCATTCGTAGCGCCTGGAGGCAAAGTATTTGTGTTCACCGGCATACTACCGTTGTGTGGGGACGAAGACGGGATTGCTGCAGTACTGGGACACGAGATTGCGCATGTAGTTGCCCATCACACAGCGTATGTCTCCCTCTTCTCTTCATTCAACCTCGAAGTCATAAATAAATTACTGACAAAACAACACAGCGAACGCATGTCCCAAGCCCCCCTCATCCTCCTCGGCGTCCTCGCCCTCTCCATGTTCGACGTGTCCCTGTACTCCGGAAAAATGCTCATCGACCTGTTCCTCTCCATGCCCGCGTCGCGCAAACACGAGGCGGAAGCCGACTACATCGGGCTCATGATGATGGCGCAAGGCTGCTACCGGCCCGAAGCCGCCATGAACTTCTGGGCCCGCATGGAGAAACTGGGCCAACGAGGGCCTCCGCAGATTCTCAGCACCCACCCGAGTAATCATAATCGGGAAGAGAAGATTCGCGAGTGGTTGCCCAAAGCGCAGGAGAAGGCTGAGGCGAGTGAGTGTTATAGCACGGGTCAGTTTGGTGAGTCTGCTCCTTTCACTTGTTTTTTCTTGAGTGCAGAAGCTAATGGTGATGTAGTGGATCAGTTTAGCTCGGCCTGGGGAAGTTTCGGACTCTGATGTGATGGTATGAGTGACATGTTTGGGAGGGGAATGAGAAGTGTGTATTCTGTAAATACTGTACTACTACACTCATAAAGTCAATGAATCACGACGTTAAGATACTGTATACATTCTTTTCTGTTTTGAAGGATGTGGTGATGCGTATTCATATTATTGGTTGTGAATTTTGATGTCCGACACTATACAGTAAACACAATGTCGTCTGTTAATTACTCATTCGAGATTGAGATGAGAGACAATCAGGCTGGCCCGTGAGACAGCATGAAAGAGAAGATGTATTGTACACTCTATGCACTCATTATACCTCCAACGCCTTGCAATGCAACAGTTGGTCATAAATCTATGCCTCCCAGGATCTTACATATACACTTCTGAATACTGTACAAAATATACGTAGCTCTAGATGAGAGCCTCACCCCTGAACATAGCCTCTCTGACCTCTCGAACAACGTCTGCTCGATCACCAGGACCCAGGAGGACTATTCCCCTCCCTCGCCTGCCCATGCGTCCGGTTCGGCCAAGACGATGGATGAAGTCAATTGTTGTATGCGGTACGTCGTACAAGATAACATGACGCACGGAAACAGTGTCGATGCCTCTTGAGCCCAAGTCGGTGGTGACGATGACTTTGGTGTTGGGCAGGGTACGTTTGTTGGCTGGTTCAGTATTTCTCGCTGGAGAATCTGAGGCGTTGGAGGTGGCTTTTGAGTCTGAGATACCTGTGAAGGACGCCAGGGTCTTTGCCTGCCGAGATGGGTCTGTGTCGCGGTGAAAGGCGAGTGCATCAATACCCTTCTTATTCAGGTACTGTGCTACTTCTTCAGTATCCTCGCGTTCGTTGACGAAGACGAGAATGCGCTTAGTGGCGACTGCTTCTTTGCCGTCTGCAGGATCATAATCGCCAGAGGCTTTTCCAATCTGCCAAATCGTATCGGCGCAAGCCAGCATCTTGTTGCCACGGTAGGGGTCTTTGTTTACATCAACGACACCAAGCTGCACTCTTCGCGGAATGGCGTGGAGGTTGGGTGTAACAAGGCGGTGCATATCCGGATACTTGTCCGCAAGATACTTGTCCAGATACTTGGGAATCGTGGCAGAGCAGAGGATGATTTTCTTCAACGAAGGCGTTGCTCGATCGATGATCTCGGTAGTGCTGGGCTTGAAAGAACGGTCAAAGAGGGAGTCTGCTTCGTCGCAAATCAGATGTGTGACTCGTGCGAGAATGTTGGGGTTGCTCTCTGCAATGCTAGCCAAGAGAGGCGGTGTGCTGATGACTACGTCGACGCCGTTTACGTTGAAAAGTTGACTACGGATAACGGTTGCGGACATCTTGGCTGAGATGGGTGCAGCGCGGAACTTGATGGTGTGGGAGAGCGACTTTGCGACTGCGCCAACCTGGGCGACTAGCTCGGCGGATGGAACGAGGATAATGGCTCGTGGCCGCGCTGGGTCAACGGCTTTGTTGATTTCGGGCTCTGCAGCGGCAAATATATCGTCTCTCTTCTCTTGTGCCTTGGTTGCAGCTTCTTCAGCATCCTTGCGGGCTTGTTCCTCGGCGTCTTCCTTCTCCTGGAGTTCTTCCTGCTTGATGGCATCGAGAGTGGGTAGAAGGTAGGCCAGTGTTTTGCCTGAGCCTGTCTCGGCTGCGAGAAGGAATGCGTCAGGCCCAGACTTCTTCTTGGCCACTTTGGCACGCATTGTCTTCTGTAGACCGAGGAGGGCAGGTATAGCAACGGCTTGTGCGGGTGTGGGGTTTCGGTACTCGAGGTCCGGGAGGGCATCATTGACTGCCCTCAGGATGGGTTCGAGAAGAGGGAACTTGTCGAAGGAGTCGTATTGTTCGAGCTTGCGCTTGATGGCGGTCCTGTTCCCATACGGCACCTGGTGCAGGGAGCTCTGCATCTTCAGGGCGTGGAAAGGCTCTGATCTGGTCCTCCTCTTGCCCTCGTCTCTCCCCGTGGCAGGTCTGCTTCCTCGTGCCTCTCGCTGTTCTCGTATTCGCTCCAACCCCCGTGGGGCTTCTGTACGGTTTAGATATGCAAATGCATCAGGCTTGTTCCTGGCAGGGCGCCCATCCAATGGCGGCGACTGTGCAACCGTGTCGGAGAGGACCATGCGAGAAGGGCGGGCATTATCGCGCCCTCGGAACGGTCGCGAGGGCCCTGAGCGGGGGCGTGAAGACTCGAAGCCGTTGCGATCACCCCGTTCGCGCTGCGATTGCGTGTAGAGCCGAGTCTGCTGCAGCAATGGGAGGCATCGCGGCGGTTGACTAAGCAGCGTGCGCACCTCGCACAACGGACAGGAGCGAGCGGCCTGTCGCAACATTACAACTTGTTCCACGGAAATGCGAATGAAGCCAGGCCGAACAGCATCGTCGACGGATCAGACGGTGCGACTAGAGAAAGCTGCACCGCCGATCTTTCGGCAGCGCGCCACCGCTAGCAGGGCGGGACAGCGTTGGGCACGCGCCACAGGCGGCTTGTTACTCTGGCAACACAGACCCCATGGGCGCATCCCGGCTGTCAACACTTGATATCGCCCGTAGTCCCAACCATATGAGCCTGCGCATCCTCCTCCTCCTCTGTTTCCTCTCCCCATCGCACAAACAGCGCCTGCGCTCGGTTGACCTACCTTCACTTTATTTGACTTTTCATAATTAATCAGCCTGCATTCGCTCCGGCTTCAACTTGTGCACTCCTCGAGGGAGCTTTCGGCCCATTCTTTCCCAGCATTCCTCGCCGGCGCCGATAGCCGCACTGCATCGACAGCACCCACTGCACCCGCACAGCTGCTGTCAACATGTCGCGCAACGAAGCGGTAAGCCTTCTGCATCTCCAGTCCAGCCCATGTCTCCACGTGCACCCCGCCTAACAGTGTCTGCAGGTGTCGCCGCTGCGCATCAACAAGACGCCCACTGCCTCGCCCACAAAGGGCAGCGGCCGTCCCCTCTCGGAAATCAGCTCCACAGAGCGCAGGAGGAACTCTCCTAGCTTCAACCAGACAACAAAGGTATGCAACCCCCAGCGGCTTCTGCATTCCTCGGTTGCGTGGCAGCTAACGTGGCCCAGAAAATGTACCTGGCCAAGGAGACGTCGCCGTTCAGGGACTCTTCTCCGTTTACCAACAGCCCGCGTCTCTTCTGGAAGGAGCAGACGGTGTCGCCCAAGAGCCGCTTCGAGTCCTCGGAGAACGAGTACGACGGCAGCTCTCCCCTGCTGTCTCCCAAGCGCAACTCGATTGAGAACCTCAAGAAGCAGTCGCGTGTCAAGAACAGCAGCATGTTCGCCCGCGAGCAGCAGCACGAGTACGACCCCACTTCGATTCACCCTCTGGACCGCCCCTTGGCTGCTGGTCGACCCTTGAGCCTTGCCGTGCAGGGCAATTCGTATGCTGGAGAAGGCCTCCACGGAATGCGAAAAGAGAACGACGCTTTCAAAGGCCACCGTCGCAACGAGAGCCAGAGCAAGATCCCCACACTCAGCCCGTCCAAGACGTCGCCTGTAAAACTCGGCCTGCAGTCGCCCTTTGCTTCGCCCACAAAGAGCAAGCCCTCGCCGCCTGAGGGCCGCATTTCCCCAACAAAGTCTTCTCTTGTCAGCAACGGACGCTTCAACTCGCCACAGTACAACCCGGAATCGAGTATAATGTCAGATGACGACGAGCTGAAGCACCAGACGCCTCGCCCGCTCCGTCGTCATGCTAAGAGTGTGACCTTCGACACTGCTCCACCCACAATCACAGAGTACGAAATGGTCACACCTGATCCTTCCGCCGCATCCGGCTCGCGAGAGGGTAGCTACGAGTCGGAAGAAGAGGAGGAGGAGGAGATGAGCTTTGACCAGGACGACAGCTTCGACGCTTCCTTGGAGGATACTGACAAGACTCCCGTTGTTTTGCCTGAGGATTGGCGCCACATGAGCCCAGATGCAGCAAACACTTCGCTCACAGATGTCTACGACGACGTCTTTGATGCTCGCGACAATAGTCCCATGCCAACTGCATGCCCCCACAGTGCAAACAACGATGCCCGTCGCGGTTCAACCAATTCCGACGGCGAGTCGAGGCCGCTTCCTCCTCTTCCCGGCATGCACGCACTTGGCGACCGTCGACGCGACTCGAGCATCGGCCTCTCAGCTGCTGCGGAGCGCGTCAGTGATGCACGACGTTCTCTTCCACAGCTCCCTCCAGCTGCTGGCTTTTCCAAGTCAGACTTGCTCAACATGCGTGAAACCTCCATGTCGCTTGAAGACAGACTGCGATTGATGCATTTCGATGACGAACGGGACACGAGCACACCCACTCAAGAGAGCCATGACAAGAAGATTGAAGAGAGCGTACAGGTGCAGGTGGAGGAAATCGAGGTGACCGAGTCAGAGGTTACCGTCGATGAGGCCCAAGCGCCGCGCATCTCCCGCGAGTCCATCCTGCGAAGAGTCAAGAGCCAGAACTTCGACGACTACGACGAGAGCTACCACTACGATTTGGAGTCCAGTCCTGAGCGTAGCTACGGTGACTTGGCCGATCTTGATCCTGATATCCCCATTCCCTCTCGCGAATGTTCATCTAACTTTGATGAGCATCCGCAACAGTTCTCTACTGTACCCGAGAGCGAGGCCGACAGCGTCATCGATGCATATAGTTTTGCTGATGGAACCGAAGCCGAGGACACGGAGATCTCCCGGCTTGAGGACTATGAGCGCGAGTCCTCTGTCATTCGTCATCCAGTCAAGAACCTGGAGGAGGATGGAGATGATACTAGCGAATACTCTCCACAGCCCGAGGAGCAGCCCACTTCCCAGAGCACCATTGACAGCGATGGCCCACCGACACCAACCGCCGTTAACTCTTCTCCTTCTGCAGCAGAGAAGAAGGCTCGTCAAGACGAACTCTTTGCCTCCTTTGACGATAAAGATATGGATCTGAGCCTCGATCCACTCAAGGCCTCCTTTGCGACCGCGCAAAGCCCAATGGACACGGCACCCAAGATGGACGCAATGCGCGAGTTCCTCCGGCGACCGGCGACTCCTGAAGCAAACGATAACGGAGATGCAGAGTCAGATGACCCCGGTTCGCCGGACTCTGTAATTCGGCACCCGATCGTAATCACACCGCCAGAGCAGGAGTCCTCCCCAGAGGTTCCTCAGCGTGAAGCTACTATCCGGGGTGCTGGAGGGAAGTTGAAGACTCGCCCATCACTGATTCCAGATGAAATTGACATGGCAGCTGCACGCCGACAAGTAAGCGGTGAGCATCCACCACCAGTGCCTGAGCGAAGTCCCAAGCGTCAGTCCCTGGTTCTTGAGATGGGTCACATCGACGATGAAGACTCGCAAGTGAGTATCTCTAACAAGGAAAACCGCATTCTCGATCTCGAGTTCGGTGACGAGTCAAATGATCTCAGCTTCGGGCTGGATCGTGAGTTTAACCACATTATTGAAGCGCAGAAGGTAAACAGCCTTTTTCCTTTACCTTCCTTTGCCAAATTTCCTACCTCAACAGTGTCCGAGCAGAGCGGAGCAAGTCAAATGTCTGGCGAAGGATTCTGCTACACGTACAGTCCCGCTAACCGCTATATTCCTGAACAGAAGGGCTATCTTATGCGTGAAAACACCAAAGTCGTTGTTGCCAGCAGCCGCCAGTTCAGCGATGAGAAACCCCCCTCAGTATCCGAGACCGCGACTGAGCAGCCCGCCAAGGCTGCCTCACGGAAGACGAGCGCTGAGCGCAAACCTGCCTGGACTAAGGAGCCATGGAACGGCAAATCACGCCGCAAGAGTATCCGAACAACATCAGGTCGTCGTGTTCCGACTGCAAACGGCCCTGCTCCTCCCCTGCCGGGTCAAGAGTCCGCCGTTGCTGGTGGTCTAGATTCTGTTGCCGAACAAGGTGACGAATTTGAAGAAGGCGAGGAGCGAGGGAGGGTCTTTGTCAAGGTGGTTGGTGTCAAGGACCTTGACCTGCCACTACCGAAGAGTGCGTACTTTCACTTCCGATCTATCGCCTCATACTGATAACATAATAGACGAGAAAACATGGTTCCAGCTCACACTAGACAATGGTCTCCATTGTGTGACAACCTCGTGGCTGGAATTGGGCCAATCCGCTCCCATTGGCCAAGAATTTGAGCTCGTGGTACTCGACGACTTGGAGTTCCAGCTTACATTGCAAACCAAGCTAGAACCGCCAGCCGTGCCTACCATTACCGCAGCGCCCGTCAAGGTAGTTAACCACAAGAAGTCTCACTCTGCATTCCGAAATCTTCTTTCCTCGCCAAAGAAGCGCAAAGAGCAAGAGCGAAGGGCACAAGAGGAGGCCCAGCGTTTGGCCATCCAGCAGCAGCAAGAGGCCCAGGCTGCCGCTAAGCGAAACCAACAGGCTACCGCATATGATCTCCTTCATGATCTTGTTGGCCCAGATGGCTCCTTCGCCCGTGCCTATGTTTGCTTGAACAACCATGAGAGCCAAGCCTATGGTCGTCCCTTGACGGTTGACATTCCATGCTTCAATGAGTGGGCTGTGGACACGACCGGCGCAAGCAGTGTCAAGAGCAAGCGTGGCGGCGTCGTACGCCGTCCTCCGTATCGCGTTGGCAAGCTCACGCTTCAGCTCCTCTACGTGCCGAAGCCAAAGGGCGCGAAGGATGAGGATATGCCCAAGAGTATGAATGCTTGCATTCGTGAGTTGAAGGAAGCCGAGCAAGTCAAAAATGTCTCGTGGGAAGGCACATTGAGCCAGCAGGGTGGCGATTGTCCGGTCAGTATACTTATAAATCATCGATACTCTGTCTCAGTGCTAACATTGTCACAGTACTGGCGTCGCCGCTTTTTCCGTTTGGACGGAACCAAACTCACAGCGTACCATGAGTCTACTCGGCAGCCGCGTGCTACCATCAACCTAGCCAAGGCTACCAAGCTCCTAGATGACAAGAGCGCCCTTCAACAACCATCCTCCACCAAGGCCGGTGGTCGTCGCAAATCCGGTTTTGCAGAGGATGAAGAAGGCTACATGTTCGTGGAGGAGGGATTCCGTATCCGCTTTGCCAACGGCGAGGTCATCGACTTCTACGCCGACAGCCGTGAGCAGAAGGAAGCCTGGATGACGGTGCTCTCTGAGACTGTCGGAAAAGACATTGCGTCCAACAAGGGCTGGGCTGCCATGGTACTTGAGAAGGAGCGCAAGGAAAAGACTACGCGATCACAAGCTGGTGTTCCGCAGTCACAGTCGAAGCCACTGCAGGAGAACGCAAACGCAGCTCGGCCGCATCATCACCAGCGTACACAGTCCCATGATGCTTATGGACAGCAGAGCAAGTCTGTCCCCTCAAGCCCCGCCAAGGGTCACTCCCGAACACAGTCATATGCTCCCGCTCCGCCAATGAAGGATGTGAGGCTCTCGCAAGCGCCTCCTCCACGGCAAAGAGATCCAGCAAAGTCGGCACGTAGGGAGCAGGTTCGATCGATGATTTTCTAAACCTTTCCTTTCATGTCTCCATCATCATTGGTATTGATACCTCGCGGTCAGACTCATGCTCGCTTTCTTGGACATTCACTTACTTGGCTTTCTTTTCGTGTTAGATTCGCCAATTTCCTTCTCTTTCGCATCGACTCAGACTCAGATTGGGGTTTTGGAAAAAGCGAACAAGCCGGAAGCGAGTCGCGATGGGTGCTGTGCATCCACCAATATCAACTGCTCACTTGCGTTGAACCCACATTTTGTATAAACCTCACATGGCCACCTGATGTTTCTTCGGTGCATGCTGTTGGATATGAGAAGCCAAAAAGCAGAAGGAATGACAGGGTGATGTCGCTTTCATTTCTTGTTATTGTTTCCATCTCTTATGGGGTTGCTATCTGCTTTCCTTGGCGTTTTCTATTGGGTTACGACCTCTACATAATGATTGACTGGAGACGATATATGAGCAGAGCGTAGTGGTGTGAGAATATAACATGACTTCAAAACAAGGATTTTCGTGCTGTGAGCGTGAAGCGGCTGTTGTGCGCACGGACAGTATAGTTGGAAAACAACAACACGGTGACATGACGTAACCACACATTTTTCCAGCGCTATACAGCTATTGCGATGGAGTCTTTGGCGATATTGCATAAGATACTTCAAGTCCTGGAAAGATTGTTGGCGCCATTTGTGAATCGTAGCTTTTTCGCTGTTTTGACGTATCTGTTTACACACAAAACAAGAAACAACACGACTCAAGAATTCAACGTCATGTAATACCCCTTCTCACAACCCAACCACTTATACACACTAATTCAGACATGTGCAGGTTAAATCTAGACATTGAATATGAACTCAAGTACATATACAGCCTTGCTAACTCGACCTGGATCACAAACACATACCAGCCTCCAGTTCGTCTTGCAACAATCTGACACAGCATCAAGCATTCGAGTATAACCGCCTTGCCGCGCCGCTATAAAGCGCTCACACTAGATCCCACCTTCCCTTTCATGCACCGCAGTTTGCCCCCCTGGTAGTCCGTACATCCGACACGCAAAACGTGATGCTTGCCTGCGCTGTGCTGTCCGACATGGTACGACGCTATTGTGTAGCCGAGCGAGCAAACAAAAAAAAAATGATGCTGTCAGCAATGGACGTGGACAAACAGCTGCGTCTGAGAGTGTTCTTTTGCTGAACGGTTCTTATCCTCGTTTCGAGTCTCTATGAGAGGAGTCTACCATTTTTTTTAATTCAAAAGAGATATTGTACTTCTCACTCGTTTTGCAAAAGGCTGTGTGTTATCTCATTCATCTCCGCTATTTTCCTAACTTTGTCTCGCGCGTTGTGAGGCAGGAGTTAAAATCCCCTCGTAGCTACACTCAAGACTTGGGGGAAGAAACAATCCCATTTCGAGAAAAAAACAACTCAACAACAAATGGGTGCTGCACACTCATACTCGACGCCGCCACCACTCGTCGAAGTCAACGCGCCAGGAGGGAAAGTGCTCGTCCCGCCCGGCACGGGGTTCACGGTGCATCCGCCATCCTACGGCCGGTCCCGGAGCGAGACGTACTCTCGAGGCCCTGTTTACCTGCCTTCTGGCCACGGTCACTACCCGCCCGTTGGCTATGGGGGACGACATGGACCACTGGGACGACGACGACGGAGTGCTGATGTCGATATATATGAGGGAAGCGAGGATAGTGAGAGTACGTTGGCGGATGTGATGGAAGGTATGAGTGCACCTGGGTATCCGAGGGGCATTAGGAGACACGGTATGGGAAGAAGAGGACTCGGGTTTGTCGAGGGTATGGATAGGAGGTCGAAATCTGCGCCTGAGATGCCGTTGGGTGTGTATCCAGGTATGGTGCCAATGGGCATGGGCATGGTGAGTCCGGGGATGGGTGGGATGGGCATGAACCCTGGGGGAGGGATGGTTCCAAATGGTATGGGGGGAATGAGACCTGGTGGCATAGGAGGTATGGGCATGCCACCTGCATATACGTCAAACACACCTGTACCTCCATACGGCGGCGTACCAGGAGCAGGCATAAACCCATACATATCGCACCCAGGCAGGCCACCTAGCCCACCACCAAGCGACAGCGCACCTGAACCTCCACGTCGTGCTTCTGCCCGGCCACCTGGGTACAACGAGCGCGTACCTATGGGCATATACGCAGCCGAACAAGGCAAAGCAGGTAAATTGTCACGTTCACGCACCCAACCCCAAGTATCATCAGCTCTCAACCGCGGACAACCCAGTAACCGAAAAGCTGGGCCTTCAGGAAAAGAGTGGATAGATGGTGATGCCTTTCTCGACGCATGCACATGCACCACAGAGTGTAAATGCCGCAAGAGTCAACGTGTGCTCTACCGCTCACGAAACACGCGCAGACGAAGTGGAGAGTTTGACGACAATGACGAAGAAGAAGACGTCGAATACGGCAGTGGCGAGATACGCTACGTTCTGAAAGACGATCTTGGCCGGAATTGCGGCGATCATTCGGAATGTAAGAAGAGTGATGCAGGTAGCGATAAGGAGGTGCAACGTGACAAAGGGAAAAGGGAGAAAAGAAACGAGGAGAAGAAGCGGAAAGAAGAGTTTAGGGGATTGAAGGAGGAATTGCTTGAAGCTCTTGATGAGCGGTTCGAAGGCATGAGGAAGGACAATCACCAGAGAGGGATTCCTGGGAATATGGCAGCACCGCCATTTGCAAGAGGAGACGTATTGCCTCGTCCTTTCATGATGGACTCGGGTATGGATCCCCAACTAGCACAGTACATGGGTATGATGGGAGGCGATCCCTACGGTGCAGGACTAACCAGTCTGGGTAGAATGCCACCAGGTATGACTGGACAAATGCGGCCGCGTTCCATGCGTCCTCCAGGAGTACCAATGGGTCACGAGGCAGCCGCGGACATGAATTTCGAAGACGACATGTCCCTGGCCGACATGGACGGCTTGGGGCCAATGGGCATGCGCAATCCATACTCGATGCCGGGGATGCTGGCAAGGAAGCCGACACGGCCAGACTTCATGTCGGTGCGACAAGCAAAGGGCAGCGGAGATTTCGGATCGGCAGGAATGCATCTGGATCCAGGCGGCTTGTACGGCCAAGCCATGAGGAGCCGCAAAGGCATGCTGGGCACTCGTCTAGGAGGAATGCGTAGAACGCGACCGGGATTTGGGGTTGAAGACTTCGATGTAGGCCCCTCGAGGCGTCCAGGTGTAAGAAGGCGAGGCCACGATGATGGGTATGAAACGGCATTTGAGTCCAGGACTAGTACGTACAAATTGATGCCGCGAGTCTGTTGATTCAGTTAGACTAACAGTTCCGCAGGAGACGGCCACAGACTCGACGATGAGGACAGCCTACCAGCAACGCGGAGACGTGCATCAAGCCCTCATGGAAACAGAATGAATGGAAGATCCAGCCGTAATCGAGGCAAGCAAGCCCGCGCAGACACCGACGACGACGACGACGACGACGATGCGTACTAAGTGCACTTATCTCTGCTCTTATCATAGAAACAAGCCATATCCATGCACACCACGGACCCTCGCACCACGTTTCTGTAACCAATCTTGCCCAAACCCCGGCGTTCCAATCACCAAGTCCCAATCTTTCATTTTTTTTCATACCGACGTCACTGTTCGCCTACCACTTGTTCACCACGACGTAACCCACCTCTGCCACGTTTCAGGCGCGCCCTCAGCCAGGGTTGGGGGGGCGAGATGAGGTGCAAATCCGCGTGCGCGGAGGCCGAAGGGTGTTTTTGGGGGTGCAGTGTGGTGGGGTGGCGATTACTGCATGCTGCACGGTAGATGCATGTTGCAGGATGCTGAAGCATGTCGCAGCAAGGGTCGAGGATGGTGCAGGGTCAGCCTTTCAGATCGACGGAGGAACAGCTGCGTTGGCAGGTTGACATTTGGTGTAACCGTCTTTATTGAAACGTCCTAGAGTGCAGATCTCATTTACAAGTGTCAGCATGGGAACAAGCCTGGAAGAGCAAATTTACCCAATCCATCATGTGATGTTTGCTGAATCTTTCGCTCACTTGGGCATACCATGAGTATTGTGAGAAGGGGCATGATTTGCACAAGCCGTGAGATTTTGACACCCCGGCAACACAATAATATCAAAGAGTGGATATCCTGAGAAAGAATCAAGGAACAATTATTTTGAACCATTGTATTCATAGACGAATATTGCCGCCATAATGTAGGCATAAGGGCATTAATTCAGGGAAAAGTGGCCGTATGATACGCGCCTTGTATGCAAACCGCATTTCTTCAGCCACCAATCTGAACGCGGTAGCGTAGTAGGTTTTGTCCGTAGACGCCAGTCCGTTCCACGTGTGAATCTAGCAAACCCAATCTTCGTATAGAAGGTCCCGGTTCCATCGCTGTAAATGCCGAGTGACTCGCTAATGACAAATGGAATAGGAAGAAAAGAAAAGAGGCATATCTTGAGGCATAAAAAACGACATGTGGTGACAGTACATGTCTGATGCGCTCAATAAACCATTTCGGGAAACCATTTCGGGAAACCAGATCAGGGAAAGCCACTTCAATAGCAGCTATGGAGCGCACCACCCCATGCCCGTGTTCGCGAGGCCGAAGTCAGTGGCGAGACGCTTGCCCCTCTCATTGAGGCCTAGCACGGCGCACTTCTTATCAGCCCACCAAGTCTCAAAGGCGTTGATGTCATCTGTGGCAATGCTGGCAGTACGCTTCGCCTCGTACCACTCAGTGTCGACCTTGTGACACTTGTGGCGGAGACGTGGAAGGGCCTCGGTGCGCAGGTGTGAAAGCTCAGTCGCATAGTAGGCATCGTGCGGCTCGAGCGGCGTGGAGAATGAGCGATCACGGGGCCGAGCATGCTCGTCGGAAAATCCAGGTGGGCCTAGAGAGATGGGCGAAGCGGGAGACATGGTCTGTGACAGGGAAAATCCGGATGAAGTGACAGGCGAAGCACACCCTGACTGGGAGGCAGGCGAGCCACCGGTCAGAGGCGATGAGAGATCCGACTGGAATACGCTACTAGCATTGCTAATGGTGCGAAATTTTGGGGGTGGAAGATCGTCGAGGTTGACCAAGAGGTCGTCAACAGGGACCTTGTGGTCAGAGCGACCAGCATCAAGGAGCTTGGTGTTGTTGTCGAGACGCTCAAAGCCTGCATCTGGTCAGCGGCTGATCAATATCACTCGCAAACGTGGCAGCCTCCCAAATATCGCGCAACAGGGAGCCAATTGGAGAGTGCGTGCTGGTGGCACGAGAGATACTATGACTTACTCGTCAAGACCGCAGCGCCAGAATGCTGCACTGCGGCAAGGGATGACTGGAGCTCGGCCGGAAGACGATCCCAGAGTGGCTGCGGAAGGTACCAGTTGTGCAGGTGAGCTGGGTCATAGCTGAAGGCATCACCATCTTTGGGGCAGGCAGTGCGGGGCGAGTCCAAGTGAGAAGAGGACCTGGAGAGAGTCGAGGTGAAGCTCTTGCGGGTAGAGCTGCGGCGGATGCGAGGCTGAGCGGGGTCGTGGTAGATGGGGTTGGCGGTTTGTGGAGAAGCCATGGCGGCGATAGGGTATATGGTTGAACTATGTGTGCCGTGAGTGCCCAAAGGGAGTGTCTTGGTTGGCGTGAGCCACTCGGGCAACCGTGTTTTGCTGTGGCAGCTGGTGGTGTTTGTGCGTCAAAGGAGGGTGAGTGGGGTATTTGTAGCGAGCGACGGAAACTGTCAGATAAGGGGGGAGAGGGTTATGTGTGGGTGGAGGATAGAGGGGGGAGGGGGAGGACAGGATCGCAGGCGTGGCTAGTGATCGAGAGTGGCAGCGGAGTAAACAGGAATGGGGTGGAGACGGCAGGGGTCAAGCGGGTGGGTTCTGTGGGTTCTGTGGGTGACTTTGGCAGGCGCTGTCTATCTGCTGATGGGAATTGGGCACTTTCCCATGCCTGACGTAGCTGCTCCGTCAGTTTTACTTGACGAGACTGAGAAGGGCCGTGAGTGTTGTGGGCAGCAGAGGCCTGCCGTTGGTCAGACAAAGTATGGTTTGCACCGAGAGCGTTGCATGCACCGAACAATGGGCTCAGTGCAGGGGGGAGCACCATAAGCCCAACTGGCCGGGACTTGCTGCCCAGTTTCCTGCCCAGCGGATTGCGACGACGACTATGGGTGGCATGCATGGCCCTCCCAAAGTGTGAAAGTGCAAGCTCGGCACCAACCCCCCAACGGTGCAGTCCAGACCAGGCCATGCACAGCGGCACGCCGTGAGGATTGTGTCGAGGGAGGAAGCTGAAGGAAGCTGAAAAAAAAACAGGCCATTCTTACCTGCTACGTCAGACAGTCGTCGTTGCTCCGCTCGGAATTAGCCGACACCGGGTTCGGGAAGGCGCAACTGGTCGGAATGCCGAAAGCAGCTGGAAGCTACTTTCCTTGTCTGTGGCCTGGCAGGCAAGTGCGACTGGACTGGGGTAGAGCTTCTGGATACTGTGAGTAAACTGCCTTCTCGAGTCGTTCGACTGGGTGGATGCTGAGACGCCGAGTTTGCTATCGACTGCACACTTACTAAGCAAAAGATGTTTGGTAAAGTGTGAAAAGCAGCTACTGTTTCGAGGTAAAGTCAGGAAAGATTATGCGAGATGTTGGCATGGGTGTAGTTAACAAGGAAGATGAGAGATGCTGCTTGGGGAGCGCCGTGCGCGCGCGCGCGACTGAGCGCCATCTTTTATGGTAGTCCTACGGTTCACGTCTTTATTGCTTCCCGCCACCAAGCCCCCCATTGCACGTGTGACAGATCTTCTGCTTGCCGTCAGCTCGCGCGGGCGACTGTCGGTCCATACAGCCCCCTCGATGCATACTCGGACGGACGTCATGGCAAAACAGACAAAAAGGCAGACTAACACAAGCGACACGTATCGATTGTGTTGCACCGGCTACAAGTCGTACATGTCCTCGACAAGCGGTGCATAGCCTCCCCTTGTTGACTGTTGAGCACTTTTTGACGTTTCGCCTGAGCCACTCTCTCACCAACATCACTCCAATAATGGTTGGATTTTGGGTCCCAACAACTTTCTCATTGTCGTAAATCGCGCTCAACACTGCCCAAGGCGTGCTACTACCGTCCGCAGAGCACACGTACATTCGCCCATTGTATCACTCCAGCCTGTTCTCAATGGTTAGTATGGACTTGCAGACCTGGCCACAGTGCAAACCTTTGTATCAAATGTATGCCCGACGCCGTCTCGACTATGTCGCTCACCTCGCCCTTCTTGAGCGCGAAAGCAGCCTGCTCGAATTCTTTTTGCATGTCTCCCTTGCCGAAGAAGCCCCTGCAGAGTGTTAGTGCTGCCACCAGTGTCCCAGCCACGATGATGCTCACAAGTCGCCTCCTTTGCGAGCGCTGCTACAGTCTGACTCGGTTGTCGCCAATTCGGAGAGTGACTTGGCGTTGGCATCTCCCGTTCCTTCTTCGTATGCTTTGATCTGCTCGTGATAGCCGCGGATCAGATCGCGCGCTTCCTCCTGCGAGCGTGTGATCTTGGGTTCCCGCCAACTAGCCGGGCGCCTGCTGTCACGGTGCTTCACAAGGAGATGCGCAGCTCGAATCTTGCCCTCAGTCGGTGCAAACCCTGCTGGTGCAACGCCCTTGGAGCTGTGGTGGGCTGCCATGTAGTTCTTCAGTGCCTCCGAGTCTGTGCCAGCCGGTGGCTCCCATCTTGAGTCTTTTGTCTGCGCATGAAAGTAGTACGGGAGGTTCTTGGTGTTCGAGCGGCGCACCTCCCATCCTTCAGGGAGTCCAGTTTCGCCGGAAGACTTGATGAAGGGTGAGCAAAGCGTCAAGGGCGTGGTGCACAGAGGGAATGTTGTAGCTTACCATTGTGGCGGCTGGGGGGTTCAAAGACTCAATGGAGACTGCACAAAGACGTCTAGGAAGGCGAGGCTGGTGGGATGTTTACTAGAAAATTTGTTGAGCGGAACTGGGGCTGGAGTGAGGTGCTGGTTCACCGGCAGCGGGCGAGGCGATCGGCGCAAGCTTGGATGCGGGGGTGCTTGCTAAACAAAGCTGGCCTGCGTCCTTGGCGGCAACCAAGGCGGCGGCCCGTTGCCATCGGCCTCGATAATCGACAAAGTTGGCTGTCAGACTTCTTCACCACCTACAGTCTGCTATCGCACGAGAATCTACGCCCAGTGAACCTACGCGCCCGAGACCCCGCACACGACACACAAGGTCAGATCCCACGCGCGTACGCAGCATGTCTTCTCCAGCCGCAGAAATGGGCGGTGCAAAGGGCGGGAAAGAGCCCATTCTCTTCCGCTTCTGCTCTGAATGGTGAGTACATCCATGTCTTGCGCGAGTGAGACCGTTGACCAGAAGCAGCTCGAATCTACTTTTCCCCCGCGAAGACAAGTCGGAGAATAAACTTCTGTTTGCCTGTCGCACATGTTCCTTCACTGAAGAAGCGCCCTCGTCCTGCGTCATGCGCCACGAAATCGCGTCGACGGTCGGAGCTACGGCTGGTGTCACAGCAGAGGTTGCACAGGATCCTACGGTTGGTCTCTCCCACTCCACTTCGCAAGCCTCTCTTTCAGACGAGTTTCCGTGCTGCACCATGTGTGGCATGCCCATCATGTGCGTGGAATGCGGTGAAGAATCAGCACCGGGCTTTATGCTCGAAGCCGAAGACGAGCACCCTCCCGCAGACACTCAGCAAGAGAGTTTTGAGGATTACGAAGACTTTGACGAAGACTTTGACGACGACTTGGACGAGGACATGGAGGATCACGACGAGGATATAAGGGCAAACACGTCATGAGCATCGTTGCTGTATTGTACTGTTGCTTGCTTGCTTTTGAGCCGGCTTGCTGACTGTGCCTGCGTCTAGTTACCTCGGGTGCAGAAGCAGTGCACAGAATGCGGCGAGAACGAGGCTGTCTTCTTTCAGTCCCAGCAGCGTACCGCCGACACGGGCATGGTGAGTGTGTCTCGACCCTGTTGCCGAGCCTGGCTAACAGATTCCTAGGCACTCTACTACGTGTGCTGCGGATGCGGTCACGTCTCGCGCCCCGGAGACAACAAAGACGATTGATGAACGATGACACGACATGGCATTGGGCCGGCGTTTGATCTTTGAGTAGTTATTGCATGGAGTCCTGGAAAAGATCTTCTCATACCCACGGGTATTGTACAGTGGCTGATACATATGTTACAATGTCCTTGCGCTTCATAGACTCCTGAAAATGCATCCTCTTCCCAGAATCCCCTCTCTTATACGTGCATTGGTGCCAGCGACAATATTTTTGACCACTGCTTGTGCCTCAGTTCTGCCGCCACGACACCACTGACTCTGGATCCAATGGGCTCTCCGGCTTTGTTGATCAAGACGCAGGCATTGTCGTCGAACTTGACTACGCTTCCATCTGGCCGCTGCCATTTCTTTGCTGTCCGCACTACCACCGCATGTCGCACATCTCCTCGCCGCACCTTGTTCGCAGCGCTGATGGAGACGCTGTTGCCCGTCTCAGGACCAAAATTTCGCTGCTTCTTCACCACCACGACTATGCGGTCGCCTGCATCCTGTCAGCCACGAGTCCTTGGTTGCCGCATTCAAAGAAGCTTGTCCACCTACCAACCTTGGCCGGCCGCTTCGATCGCAGGACGTTGACACACTCGACTATGGCGGCGCCGGAATTGTCGATGCAATTTACGAGGGTCTAGAATGCGCTGCATGAGTGGCTGTCTCGCCGTCGCCGGGCATCGGGCTCCGTACCTTTAGCTGAATCATCGTGGGCGCCTGGGTCCGGACGTTGACAGAGCGTTGCGCTCTCGATTGCAGGCTCTTTGCTGCTTTTCTGCGCCGGCAATTGTGCTTGAAGACAAGTTTGCAGAGAGCGAGTGTCGTCGGCCCAGTTGCGGCGTTTCTCCGCGGCCAGCCTTCCTAGCGCTTCTCGCTTGCCAACCCTCCCCTTCACTCGCGTCGCCTGGGCCTCCCGATCCCAAAGGCAGGGGACGCTGCTGCAAGGCCCCGTTACGAACCAACTCGGCCCAGCCTTGTCTGACCGCGACTTTGCGCCATTTCACCCATTGTTGTTCCTGTCTTCGGCCCCCGTGCGGCGTCGCTCCTTCCTTCCTGCGCGTTGCTCTGGTCTCTTGTCCTTCGTTCCTTCCTTTGATGCGCCGCTATTGTCGCTGCTTTCACCGCACGGTGAAGCCTGCCCAGTCGCTCTCTTCCTTGGTTCCACCCTCCTACGTCACGCCAGCCACCCCTAACAACCACCACACACTCTCCTCCACTGCTGATACACGCAACACGCACTGGATTGCACCGCCTGTCCCGGCTGTGGTATCTGCCAGATCTTTGCGCAGCCATGGCGCCGTCGAGCAGGGAGAAAAGGGGCGGTCTGACGTTGGAAACGCTGGCTTCATACGACGACGTAATCACTGATGCGCTGGTTGACAAGGTAGGTCGACTCTCTGAACAGCTGCGACAGCCGAGCTGCCATCCGTCTGGGACCAATTGAACTAAACAAGACGCGCACCAGGTATACTACTGGACAATCATTCGCAAAAACCGCGGTGGCCGCTTCACAGCATCGCGGGGGCTGCACGAGGAAGACATTGCCGACATCATCCGCGAGCGTGTAGTATGGGAGAAGGACCCCGCCGAAGCCGTGCAAAAACTGCTGCAATTGCCGGGAATGCGCAAGTTCATGGCCGGCCTGAAGGATGACCGGGACCAAGAGCACTTCAAGCGGCACCTCCGGAGATACGTCAACATCTACATGCCAGACTGTCCATTTGAAGTCACAACTACGAATCGCTATACCATCACCGACCATGAGGCTTCGATTACTGCGCGACGCGATATCAATCCACGTGAGGAGATCAAGTACCTGACCGGCGTTCAGGTTGCCATGACAGAAGAGCAAGAGAAGACGCTGGAAATGGCACGAAAGGATTTTAGCCTCGTCATCTCAAGCCGGAAGAAGACGCGTTCCCTGTTTCTAGGACCAGCGCGCTTCGCTAATCATGACTGTGACCCGAATGCAAAACTTTCGACCAAAGGCTACGACGGGATGCAGATTGTTGCGGTGAAGCCTATCATCGAAGGGGACGAAATCACTGTATCTTACGGTGACGACTACTTCGGCGATGACAACGAGGAGTGCCTATGTCAGACTTGTGAAAACAAGCAACAGAACGGTTGGGCACCGATGAAACGGGTCGAGGAGAGTGATGATGACGAGGGAGATGAAGAGGGTGATCAGACTATTCATCCGCAGACAGATGATGTCACTTCCCAAGATGCGCAAACCTCTAGAAAGAGACGGCGTAGCAACTCGGCAGATGAAGACACTTCCCTCGACCCAACGTCTTTATCCAAGCGAGCCAGGATTGAACAAAAAACTTCCTCCAACAAGCGACGCTCATCAGATGCGTTGCACAAAGCGACACTAAAGAAAGCACATAGTACCTCATCACTAAGACAAGAAGTTCCTGTATCCAGCATCGAAGATCCCACAAACAATCTCACCGCGTCACCGCAGATTTCTCGAGCAATCCGCAACCAGCAGCGTGATGGACTTTTGACAGTGAGCCTGGATGACACCAGCTCATCCCGAGAGACTACTCCACAATCACCACTGACAGCTGCATCCCCCAAGTCTACGCAGTCTACAGATGCAACCTCGATCGACGAAGACCATCCGATGGATGGCAGTATCCCAAAGGTTAAGGTCGAGCCTGAAACGCTTCACAATGAGAAGCCAGCTCTGGGAGTGGCCACTGTGAAGGAAGAAGTCACTACGACAACGGTAAACGCCCCGTGGCCCTCCCCGCCAGTAGACGACGACTGCATGTCAGATCTCAGCGAACTTTCTGAGAGTTTCGAATTTGACAGTGAGAACGAACAGATCGTTAAGCGCAAACCCCGCCCGACACTCCGTACGACACGCTCGAAATCAAAGAACGAGATTTATAATGGCTTTGGTACACCCATCTCCGCCGACCCCGAAGACGATGCAGAGTATGTCGAGAACGAACGCAAACCTGGCGACTACATGACCAGCACCTCACTCTTGAGCGCCAAGTACAGCAAGTGGGTTGAGTGTCAAACCTGTGAGAACGAATTTGTCCAGCAAGACGGCTACAACACCCGCAAGGAGTGCCCACGTTGCGAACGCCATTCCAAGCTTTACGGTTTCCCTTGGCCCAAGACGGAGAGAGAGGGTAAGCACGATAAAGAGCAACGCATTCGTGATCACCGTACAGTCCATCGTTTCGTAGACCCAGACGAGGAGCGACAATTGAAGCGCGACAAGACAAAGAAGATCATGAAGGACCATATTCGAGAGCGTTTTTCGACGCCGATGAGTGGGAGGGACAGCGTGAGTGTGGAGGTCGATAGTGGAAGGCGTAGGCGTAGGGTCAGGAAGACGATGTAGGATGTCAATCTCCCAAAAAGCAAAGCGGAGAAGATAAGAAAACAAAACGCCGTCTTCGTCTTCCCACGCCAAGCCTACACACATCTGAGGAACTGATCAGCATTTGCCCATTCGGCGCACGGTAAGCATAATGGTCGCATATGGATGAAGGGCTCGTTTTGGCCCTCCCCCTGACAACGGAGTTCTTCTGGCTACATAATCTTCTAGCAATCTGGAGTCTGGCTGCATTGGAGCTACTTGGAGGCAGCGTGCATTGATTTAATTTCTCTTTTCCTTTCCATCCCTCCTTTTTGCTCCTGGGATACAAACATCTCCCTTGATGGAATTTTTCATCTAGTCACATGACTATATAGTTATATCTTTTTACACATGTATCGCATGGCAGGATGTGCCGCATTGCACTGCACTGCAATACGCCTTGTATGATATGATGGGATTGGAATACGAGAGATGAGAAATGTAGATGCATAATTTCTATTCTGCATACCGAGTGAGGTGATGTGCATGGCTGGTTCGATCTGAGGGCGTACACGTTCATCGAGATTGAGGATCCACTTGATGAAGCTCCGAATCTGATCTTTTAAATTATCGTAAATGCTGTTACGGACTTGGCATGAGGTCTGGGTATCTGCTGACCTGCTTGGATGTGTATGATATCTCGTTCGTTGGCAGATTGTCCATAATTGATGCTTTTTGGTAGTGTGTTGCCACGCTATGGACGAGCCAGCGCTTCGGTAGAGATATCTTGGAAAAGACCTGTACCAGCATGAGCTGCGTTGGCAGCTGCGATAGTCAAGTAGACACGAGGGTAAATATCTGCCTTCTTTCCCGACTCAATATGTCGTCTATCGGTCTTGCTGTGGTATACTGCTATTCGTAACGCAAAACCCGGAGACACGACAGAAAAAATCGCAGGTTCTACAATCGATTCTCGATGCTTCTAGTCTTCGCACACTCTGGTATTTAGCTCCCCAGATGATGCGAACTTCTATGGTCACGTTTGTGGTCGACGAATCTTGCTGTGGTGGGGACATCTCAACCTCGAAGCTATGTGGTCCATTGAGGATGTTCTCTCCCTCAGCGAAGGAGATGTATGTACCAACATTGTCCTGGCAAAGTTCCAGTACATCAGTAATATCTTAACAAGAGCCCCTCCAAATAGATCTATTGTCTCACAAGCTGAAAGCACTTCATCATAACGCTGCCTTTCGTTGTGGCTGAAAACTTGAAATTAATCCTCGAAGTATTGAAGCCTTAATGATGAATGACGATCTTTCCTTGTCCCCCAGTGCACAAACCCGTACATTCGTCCGTGGCCGGGCTTCCGAACTCATCATTTACATATCGTTGGATAGAAAGGCAGAAGTTTCAGGTCAAGAAAGCCGATTTCTAGCCTTGGACGACGCTGAAAGATACTATTGACGTCAATGTGTACATCACCAGAGGCGGAGGCGGAGGCGGAGGCGGAGGCGGAGGCGGAAGTGGTGATCAGCATGTGTTGGCGATAATAACCTTGCGGAGCTTGGCACGCCAAGCTAGCAATAACTGCAACGTTTCGCCCCTTTGTGCCAGTTGCTGCAGAGTTAGCAGTGAGAGATCTGTTCTTGATATCTTCAAGGAGCACCAGAAGCTGCAATTGCGGTGTCTGAAGCGGAAAGCTAGGAGATGGAACGCGCAATACCCCCTCAGCATCCGTCACTGGAACTCGGTCCCTTGCGTATTCCTGGGCCAGCAATTCCTATCATCTTGTTCGGATTCCCTTTCGTTGTGCCACCGCGCTCTCGAAGGCATGTCTTGCCCTACTCAGCCTTCAAAAATTGGCTCGGATATTCACTGGCCATCACTCATCTACTGCTGTATATTCACAATGTATGCGGAGTTGTTACCCAGAAAGATGATTTGCACGATAACACACTGCCGCTCCTTGAATACCTCGTTGTGGTTCTAGGCGAAGCATCCCTGGAGGAGTCCAGTTTCTGGCTATATACATCTCTAGCCCTGAATAGAGCCTTTCTATCTTGCCCACTTCATCTGCCAGCGAGATGTCTGTACTGCCACCCTTATGAGAAATGCCTTCACTCGTGCTATCTATCCCTAGCGCTCTGGTAACGAGTGAGCAACTCATTGAAGGAGTCACGTTGAGCGTCCCGTCATTACTCACTAGGGCAACTTTCTGGGCCTCGAGTAAACCAACCGCCGTACATGGACTCTCGGTAGCTACTATTGCTCGCATTGTCCTTCCTCCACTAGCAAGACCTTTCGATACCACGCTTGTCCGGACAGCACGCGGCCAGCCATGGTCGGAAAGACTAGGTCGAGCGCTTCGGAGCTGGCTTCGGATTGTGCAGCAAAACAGTATCGAACAGTGCGTCGACTACGCCCAGATTGCCGTGGCTACGCAAACTCTGTTAAGCGCTGGATGGTTATTGAGCAGTTTCCTCTGGTCTTGTTTCCGATGGCGATGGTTGTTCTCCGGGCATGCATCGAGGGTACCAGCATGGACTGCGTTCTCGTTCCTTGGAGGGACCCAATTCTTCACCGTCCTTGCTCTCGTGAAGTGGTTGCAAGCTCGGGGGCCTACAGCTGATTCGGGTGTCTTTTTACAGAAACATTTAGCGCATTGCCTAATAGCCACGTGGTGGACAAGCTGCTTCTATTTATTGCTGTGGTTAATTTGCGAACTAATCTAATAGAAAACTAGACGTGAATAGCTATTTACCATGCACATACAAGGCAGCTTCTCTTGAAGCTGACAGGACGACGTTGTCTGTTCGGCCCAAATCGCATGACATCTTAGTGTTTCCGACAAATGATCTCTAAAATCTAACATTCATGCGTGTTGATGTGGTGCGCTAATTATAAGAGTTTCCCTATTCTTGCAATATTTGTCGAAAGTCCGCTCCGCCAGCCAACCGCCATCCCGCCGCCGCTCCACCACAACTCCGCTGCGTGCCAAATCCCGCTGCAACTCCGCCGTAAGTCCGCCGCGAGCCATACTTCCGTTGGTCGTGTTATTTCATGAACATACTGCCCCTTGTTATATTTGTCCGGCCCCTATCTCATGTTGGTCCGCCTTTCGACTCTGCTCCACTGATATAAGAATCGCTACACCTCAGCGAAGCTACATTTCTCCCAATCTCTGCGTTATAGAACTCGCACTCGCCCTCCAAAATTTACGTCGAACTAAATTTTGGTCAGAATCTCATTTTTCTTAGTCAAATTCCTGGGACCATCACTGTATCTAGTTGTACGGCCATGTCGAAACCTTGGAATCCACTTGAGGATGTTCCCGTCCTCGACGGCAAGGTTGTGGTTGTGACGGGTGGAAAGTATGTTTTATATCCGTCATGTAGCTACATGGTCGAAGTTGCAGGTGCTAACAAGATACACTTTATAGCAGCAGTATTGGTGAAGCCATGGTCAGAGTCCTTGCTCTGCGAGGAGCGAAGGTTTATTTCACAACACGTTCCGAGGCAACAGCTCAAAAGACTCAAAAACAAATCCGGGCGACCAGTCCAGAAATAAAAGAAGACAACATCAATTGGTTATTATTGGACATGACAGACCTCGAGAGCATTACGGATGTAGCCAGTGAATTAGAACGGAGGGAAAGCAAGGTAGACATTTTAAGTATGTTTTTCAGCCTGATACGGGTAATATCATAGTATTTGATGACCACTACTAATATGTACATAGTCCACAATGCTGCGATCACTCCGCCGGACGTCGAACCTGTAGGCCCGGGATGGGAGCCGCATATGACTTTGGGGTAAGTCTTTTTCAAAAGCGCAATTTCCACGTTGTTAACAAGTGCAGCTTTATCGGACCTTTTGTCTTTATTAACCGTATTTTACCCTTACTAAAGAATTCACTGCTCTATGATGGTGCCGATACCAGAATCGTGAGTATGAGCTCAACGGCCCAATCTTCTATGCTGCCCGCAAATTTCAAATTCGAATTCGACTCCCCCAAAGGCCTTTCAACTCCTGTCACAAACTATCCCTGGCATTGGCGCTATCTTGCAAGGTTTATCTTTGCATTCAACATGACCCGCCTAGCCGTTTCAAAAGCTGCTACCGTTATTCTTGCGCAGGAGCTCCAACGACGACTCGATGAGCAAGACATACCAATTCTTTCAATGGCTGTACATCCAGGCGAGGTTGCTTCGGCAGGGGTATTATCAAATATTCCCGCTCCGCTAAATACTGTGGCCCGCTTCGCTTTCATAAAGCCAGATCAAGGTGCTGTAACACCGCTGTTTGCGGCTACTGCGAAAGAAGTCAGGCAGGACCCTGAGAAATATAAGGGAAAGTTCATATTGCCTGGAGGCAAGATTGGGGTCCCAAATCCTGTTACTAAGGACGAACGGCAGGTGAAGGGGCTTTGGAAGTATACAACAGAGGCGGTAGAAAGAGAGCTCGATGCGAGAGGTCTCCCTCTATTAGGACCGTGGTGACAAATTTCCATTGAAGTTCACTATTCCAGGATTTAATCAGGTATAAATAGTCTAGGTAGAAACTAGAGCAGAGGAGAATTAGCCCGATGTGCATAGAATCATAAGCAGAATCCTGTCATAAGACGTATGTTCTTCTAGTGCTTTACGCGACTACGCAGTATTAATAGCTCCCTATAATCTCATCTTCATGCTATCTATCATATCTTCTAAAGTTTTTTTAGAAAATCAAGTCTAGTAATTAGTCTACTATCCTACTTGGCCTCGTTCATCGTGTTGTGGACTGATTGTTATGGTAGCAAAATCCACAAAAACCTCTACCTTCATCGTCGGGCACTTGGAAAATCAAACAATAATTAATCCTAGACACTTTGGGCGTGCAGTAGACACTTTGGATGTTCAGACGCCCAGAGGTTGCCTACACAAGTCACTGCTCCAGATCCTGAATGTCAAACGTGTTGTTCCCATGGTCCGCGCTCGACCCTCTGCAGTGGTAAGCTCCCTCACCCTACTATTTATTTAACAATAATTATGGCACTGGTAGCAGAAATAATGCATACATATATTAAGATGTGTATAAGTGTTTGATGAAAGCTTGGTAATTGTCGAACGAATGTTCCAAGGCTGTGCCTTCTCATGGCAGTTAGCCTAAGGCTTACACAAGTGGTTCCTCAAGCTCCGCTCTCCTACACAACCCTTTTTTGCCTCATAAAATTCGTATGTATTCCTTGCTCTTCACTTCGGCAATTGTAGTAACACTTCATGCTTTTACCGCCCGTGAAAGTGGTGCACTTGCTAGGCACGGAGTTACCAATATCCGAAATCAGATTTTGGCAGTTATTATCTGAATAGACCTTGCAAGCTGTTCCAAGCCAGGGAAGGGCACTGCCAAGTATTCTCAGGGAGTTGAAAGAATCATATCGGAAACAGATGCCGCTGCAATCGGGTTTGTAGCTGCCGAGAACCCCCGATTAGCCAGATCCAGAATAATATGTTACTCATTGGCCGTTGCCATTGTCACAAGAATCCTGAGCTATCAGATTGACACTATGGGCCGCGACATCCTCAAGTCCCGAATCGGAAACAATCGGATTAGGGAGGTCAGTTTGAAATAAAGCGGATGGCACCAGAAAGTTCAAAATGCTGGAGGCGCGCATTGTGGTAGATTGCCGCTTCGAGAATGAATGTAATTAAAACTATCTTCGTGGCGGAACAACAAATGCCCCTTTGGGTGCAAAGATCTTGAATGTATTAAAGGGCCTTCTAACTAGGATGTTCTCATATTGCGGTTAGTTGTTGGGTGTTCGAGTCTGCTTTACGCCGTTCATCATGATCTTTATAGATGACTTCAAAGAGTTGGGGACTAACTGCTTGTGGCATATGATAAACATCCTTATAATTGTTATTGATATAAGATAATAAAGTCGGTGTGTTGCCTTCGCACACATTACGTCCTTGAATCACATTCCTCCTTTAAAAGTAGATATACTGATATGAACGATTGAGAAGTCGATCGGTGACGCTCAGTCAGAAATTAGATCAGGCCGAGGTTTAGAAGACAATAATGTCTTGGGAGATGACCGTAATTTGTTGGCCCTAACCATTATACAAGGAGGGCAACAATCCAGGTACCAAAGTAACACCGTGCCAATACTGCGCAACTGGCTTCAGAATAGCAAGGGGCCTACAAGGCGTACCTAGTCCTCAAATATTCGTTTACTTCAGATGATTCGTAATTTTGTGATCATGAGTTCACGTTGTGTGCAGAACGTATCCGCTCAAACTCTCATCCTCAGGAAAGGAAAAGTTGGAAGAATCTCACTAGACCTTCTTCATCGATTTATCAACCTAGACCGCGAGGCATTTCTCCACAATTTACTTTCTATCTCCCATGGGGCCTGAATTACAGGTCTAGGATTAACGCGCATCGTGGGGTAGTGGCTGGACTATGCCGAACCCCACAACCTTAGGTTATACCGCTACTTATAGTACGAGTCAAGACACTGCGAGCCAGGGATATCTGATACACTCCCAGGGGCTTACTAGATTATTTTACATTGTCGTAGAATGTCTTGTCTGCTTCCAGGCTCTCGTACGCTGACTCTGTTCCTTGAAATTTATTCCTCAAATACACGCTCCTAAACTTGCCTACGCGCTCATCCTTTAATGGAAAGTCTAGATCGTTTGGATCATGAATTTCAATCTTCTCATCCACATGAACACCTTGGTCTTCTGCGTGGACATTGATGAGGCCTGGAATTGCCATGGTATGCTTCATGCGCTCTTGCACGGAGGCACTATCTGGCGAGTGGAAGATAAAGTAGAGAATACGGGTAGTGGGATGGCGGAAGAATGTGAAGGTTGGTTTGTTGGTAGGTAGATATGTTGCCACATCTTCAGGAGCGATAATCTCTTTGACAAATTCTAGCTCGAGGATTTCCGTGAGAATGTTGACAGACTACTAAGTGTTAGTCCAAGAATCGACTGCAGAGCTGAGAGTCGAAACTATACAATCTGTATGAGAGCTCCAAGGTTATCAAGTTTCTTCAGTGCGTCTAAAGCCTCGGGTGAAATCTTATTCTTCATGCGGCGGTCGCATAGACGGCACTTGTTCTTCTTGTAGCCCAAATCTTTGACGCCTGGAGGCTTGCTGCTGATATCTGCACATAATCCGCAGTCATCATGACAATCGGAATGAGCACTCCCTGGGTGAATATGATTATCTCTCTCCTCCCAGGATCGGGCATCTGTGATCTCTCCAATCTCCTTGCAGATTAACGAAAGTGAAAACTGCTCCTCTCCCAACTGCCGGATAAGCCTCGACCTGTAATTGAGATATGAAGTTCGCTGAGTCTCCTCAGCAAGGTAGGGTACGTAAGTGATTGCAAACAACGATTGATTCCGGCGAAGGATGACATAAAGTGGTGTACGAGAATTGAGCACGGCATCAAGCTCGTTGAGGCTATTCTGAAAGGAAGACACAGGGGACTTCGGACGAATTAATGGTAGCGACTCAATCTGGCTATTTGCGAGAACTAGTGGCAAAGCCAAATAAGATGTGTCGGTTTTGAAAGCTTGAAAGGCCGCATGTACTGCCGGGATTAATGCTGCAGAGTGTTACCCAGCAGTAAGGTATTCAGAGACGAACAACAGCTTACAGAGTGAGTCCATTATCGTTATGAAATCAAGTTATCGTTTTTATAGAGTCGTGCAGTCTAGTCGGCAATAGCGAAGATATACAAGTACAGCGAGGTCCAGCGTGGCACCCTATCAATTGAGGACGGCTTCCGACTATATGAGTACTCGCACGGATTACGCGTTCTGTACCTTAATCACGCGTAGCCACTTTATGTGGACCATTGAGTGGCAGATATAGCCCAGAAATCATCAGCGGCATTAGGCGTGGGCTCTCTACGAGGTATAGCTCAGGGTGCGGAGTTCCGCACCGCTGCGGAGCTTGGTTGCCACGTGATGGAAGGGCTCCACTGCCAACCAAGTCCGAATTTCTAGCACACCAATGAATCTGCTAACCCTGACTAGGATCTACGTTGGAGTAGTAGAACGTTCAACCCGCGGACGGGTGGATTGGCTGTCGGAGCCATCCTGACACCGCTGAGTTTGAGCTTGAGCACATCTGTGAGTTGGTACGTACCCCGAGTGTTGTTCCAGTCCCAACGACTTTTTGTATATCTTCTATCCGAATACCAAGCTGCTTGCGCACACCCTCAAAGAGCTCGAGGAACGCGCGCACAAGCTCAGGAGAAGCTGCCTGAGTTCTAGCAACATTGGTCTTCCTGCCCAAAACTGATGCGACGCGTGGATTGCGAGAGATAAATTTGGATAGCCAATCTTTGCCAAGAGGTTTGTGATCGCCATTCATGGCTAGGACTCGCGCAGCCATCTCACGCGCGCGAGCAGGGCTGGGAGGACTGACGCGTGAGGCCTCCTCCAGGATCCAGTCAGCTAGAAATTCCTCTTCTGCTGGTGTTAATCTCTGTTGGTGGGCGTGAGCAGCCGTGCTTGGTTGACTGCCAGCTTGTCGCGACTGTAGCGTTGATCGAGGGATGCCGTACGCCTTTGCAGCTTGCCTCTGGCTAGTATGAACGCCAGATTCAAGATCAGCGAGTGCGGATTGTATAGCCTGCTCACGGGCGTCCATATTGGACTAAAGTGCCTTGAGATTTGTCGCTCTTTTCTGAAGGGTTGACAATCTTGGTGGGGTGTACGAAGGCTGAGGTGGCCGACAAGCAGGGTGGCTAACTTACGTGGAGTTTACTCGCCAATCAAAGCAGAGAACTTTGATGGAAATTCTCAGCAACGATGTCAAGACTTCTTGTGATCGTATTTACCACATAAGGGCCAGCATAACCCTAGATCCTTTAATACGTATGCCGATTACCAAGAGCTTTTCAATTTACTACCATTGAAGTCAAGGTGGCTCATTCGATTTTGACTATACAAAGGTAGAGTACACCTGAGGGACCATGTAATTGAAAGCCTATTCATCATATTTAATGATTCCTCGTCACTTGCATGCCCAAGATATGACTAAAATGGCGTGGCTAATTCCGAGGTCCACATATGCCAATTCGCTCCACCAGTAACTCGAACATATCACCGTCAGGGCCACAAGCCCGGAATTCGCTATTCCAGAGGCCCTCCTTGCCATCCACAGTCAGTTCAAGATCACCCAACCTGGCGCGCAGATCATTCACATTCTGCTCCTGCCAAGTTTTGGTGACCTCATCCTTTGGATCCTTTTCGTGGCTTAGCTCTACTTGAAGGTTGCGTGCAGCGCGATTAGCCATGAAATGCGTAGTGTAAACCTCATTACATGAAACTTCGCAATGCACGCGATTATTAGATATGTATTTGGCAGTGCTCCCAGTCTTGCAGTCTGCCAAAGGGCCGATGAGTTTGAAGAGTCGCAGGATGTATGCCGTCCTCGAGACAAAGGGAGTAAGTTTCATAGCTTGGAGCGATTGATTCGCATACTTGGAGACGTACTCGCGCTGTACCCAGATCTTGATGTATGATTTACTGGCCGGGTATTCCAATGGAGCAAAGACCCCGAGCAGAGTGGAGCAGTCGTTTTCGTTTCGTGTGCTGCCCCATTCGAAGCATTGGCTTTGAAGGTGCCAGATATACTGAGATTTTGTGGCCTGGAATAAAACTTCAGCCTGAGCATTAGCTTGATCGATGTTGATGAACGGGCGTATGATGATCTCAGTAGCCACGACATCTTCCTCGCTCTGCTCATTAGACCAAATCTTCTGGAACACAGAGTACTCAAAGTACGGTTCTGCATCATTTGAAACCCCAGAAGAGGTAGATAGAGAGTTTAATTCCATACAATGGCCCTCAGTAGTGGTACGATTGGTCACAGATGTAGGAGTATCTAGCTTGGATAGGTGAGGAGCTTGTGTAGATAATGTTCGCGATTTTTCTCTTGAGACTGGTATTTGTGTGGAATTGGCAGGCAAGGCTTGTTTCCCTCCAGTGAGCGTTTCGGATTGGATTGCGCGGGGTTTCGCAAATCGCGAGTCATGTGCGACAGTTCCTGCTGATAATTGCGCTTGAGTTGGAGACAATTTGCCTGAAGATAGATCACGTTGCTTGGCGAGTGATACTGATGAAGATTGATTTTGTTTTACAGTTGATGGCGTACGTCCCATTTGGTTTCCCAGCGTCTTTTCCATCATCGGGGCTGGCTGGCGGTTTACCTTAAGTCGCATGTCCTCGTTAGATACTAAAGCCGTGGTCTTTATAGCAAGGGGGGAAGCAGACAGTGTCCTTTTGCATAGCTTATCGGGGAGACTTCTCATGTTCCCAACTTGTTTTAGGTGCTCTTGCGCAGTGGCTATATCGCTGGTATGTTTCCCCTGTCTTGGTTTGGTGCTAGGAAGTTGTCTTGTGGCGGCAATTAGCCTTGGAGCTGCTCTTGCACTCTTCTGATTCAAGACTGAAGTGTCATTTGGTGGTCTGCCACGATTCTTTGATATCGCTAACATTGTGGCATCCTGCGCCTTTTCATTCGCAGGATCAGAGGCAGCCTGTTGCTTATGTGAGGAATTTGGAGGTATTACAATGCGATGTGTCGCTGAATCTAGCCGTAGACTATTGATCAAGGGAGGATTGGCAAATTTTTTACCGTTGAGAAGCGTCTTAAGACGACTTCTGTTGAGTTGTGATGAACGCAGAGGTGCGGTGCCTGTTTCTGTGCTCTGACCATCGCCATCTACCATCTTTGTTCTCATCGGTGGAACTGCTACCCTTGGGCTGTATTCTTCTTTGTCATAACTGTACTCTTCGTCATTGCTCTCATCACTGTCCATGACAAATCCTCCTTTCGTCTTTGGGCGCTTGAAGTTTCCTGTTGAGGTTGTTGGTGACATGAGGTGATTTCTTTTCATTGGTGTCTCCGGTGTGATTGGTTTGTCGCTGACTGACAAGCTGCTATCCACCTTCGGAGGCATTGATCTGAAGCGGATATACTTCGGCGATGCAGAGAAGAACAAATTTGAAGAAAAGGATGAATCGCAAGAGCGGATGAGCTTATTGAGTCTGTTTTGTGTGGCGAATGCTACAAGGTGAGAGCGACGTTTGCTGTCTATGAGGTGAATGCTCATCCAAGGCTCTCATTACATAGATAAGGTAAGAGAACTTCTTGTAGATGTTGGTTTCTGTACGTGGGTCCACTGATCAGAACTCTAATTTTTTGATTAACATAGTGAGCTTCCTGAACAAGTTACCCAGCGCGTCACCAGAAACCGCCTCTCAAAGTCTACAGCTTCATGCAGATTGCCCAAGTCTTACTCCTGCAGATGCTTAGACTTCAAGGTCACTAACAGCGATTTGTTTATGCTAAACATAACGTATTCTCTCTCACACTCTTTCTCTTACTATAGCGATCCTCTACGTAGAGAAGGATACCATCAAAGAGCACCTCATACTGAGCTACCACTGAACTAGTCGCCACCCCCTTCCCCACTAGACCTTTTTAGGAAGAGGAGACTAAGGGCTCACCAAAGAAATATCCTAACAAAATTTGTGGCACTGAGCCACATGTCAACATAAGAGGGCTAGAAAAGAATCGACATTCACATAAATTTAACAGGCTTGAAATGGAGACAGAGCTCTTGTAGAAGCGACGAGCAACATGAAATTATCCAAATGCAACAATCAAATGCAGGCTTTGACATTTGTATCTTTATTATCGAAAGCATGCAATGTGCAGTACATGGATTTCTACTTGGTATTGGTGGGACCCTCTGGCTAGTCTGGAGACTTTGTGAAGATGCCCGCACAAAAGTGTAGCATAAAATATTTCTTCCGGAAATCTAAAGCCTTCTAAGATAGAGCTGATAAGATGAACTAGACAATGCGTGACGTTGAGGGTGAAGGCCACCAGCTTAGTCATCGCTATTAGCGCCGTAGCCCACATTCCATTTGCTGGTCCAAATCCTCGCCTGGAGGAATTTTGGGGTCCGTGTGCTCCCGATTTGAGCACTCGAAAGGCACCTATTCTGCAATTATGGAGGGTGAATTGCATACTTCAAGTATACCTGTGTCCGAAAATGTGCTACGAGACCTGGCCAAGAATGTTGCAAAAGCGATACCCAACTTCGCAGAAAAGGACCCTGCCAGCGGCGTGAAGTAAGGACGCAAAGTCTGTGAACTTTTAGTTGAGAGCCTTGGACATCACTGACTTTCGAGTAGAGAATTACACAGAATTCTTGACCCCGTCATAGAGACTGCTGACCTACCAGAGTTGGAGACCGGACACCGAGCAGCTGCATCCAATGCGCTGTGCGCAGTCATCGAAAGGGTCCATACATCTGGCATCGAACACGTGCGTGCTGCTGTTCTGGACGACTCTATCTGGCTACGGATATTTAATATTTACCTACAAAGATCTGGAGATGCTAAAGGCAAGTCTATGAGGCAGATACTTTTGCTTCTCACCAGTGTCATAACGAAAGATCCAACTCCACGCGCATTTCAGCTTCGAAAACAAGCTGCAACCACCTTCTTAGCCGTTATATGCCAGCGACAGGATCGAGTCAAGGTCAAACCAGCTCTTCAAGGCCTAGCACATTTCCTACTTCGGGATGTCGTCTCCATCAATCAGCTTGTCGACTTGTACGCCGGTTTTTCTAATCGCTCTCCTAGCGGACAGACAGAGCTTGCATCGTCACAGTGTGTATTCAAATCGTTTCTTGCGTGGGTGGTTCATCATGATACCGCACTATCAGCAGGTCATGTGGTGAAGAACTTCCTTCTTCAGGCCCGTCGCCTTCCCGACTATAGCGTTCGAGCCAATGATGGTACCAACTTGCCGCTGTGGATTAAACCAGTTGTCCAGACCCTTCATGACTGGCCAGATCGAATGCAAGAGTTCAGAACCCACGTCTTTCCTCATTGCTTCCAGCCCGGCATTGACGAATACATGCGGTTCCTGTCCTATTTGCATTTTGACATGCACGTACAGCCAATTCGAGGACTACCTAACCAACTTCACTCGGGTGCAGATTTGGACAACGGCCTGGCCGTATCTGAAGAGTTTAGAATATTGTTAGCAACAATTGAAGCTGGGAAAGAGCTTACCATAATACGAGACAACGGTATGTTCTGTTGCGTAGTCCATTATATCCGGCAAAGCTTGCTCACTCTTGCTAGATATCAGACACTGCAAGACCGTTGAGATTCGTGAAGGAAATATTTATCTTCCAGACCATATTTTTGGAAACTGGATGATGCATTCAGACCCCGAGGTCAGGCTTGCAGGCATGTTTCTTTCCGTTTACTCGACATCCGTAACAAAGACGATTTCTGGTAGCGTTTTCCGCGCATTGAAGTACAACTTGATTCATTTGCATACGGACACTGACGCAAATTTCCGCCGAGAGATCCATGGATATACCCAAAAACTTTTCGACCGGCTGAGAGCAAGTACAGCCACTCTTTCAAAAGGCAGGAAAATACCAGGAACTTCGAACAGCAGTAGACTCCCCTTTCCTAGAGAATGTTTTAGATCAGACTCTCTCCGTTACAGGCACTCACAGCACACCTCCCTTATGGAGGCACTAGCTTTCGTTATTTGGTACCTCCGCTTCCTAGAATGGGAGATGCGTTCGACTGCATCCTACCAGAGGAGAATCACAGCTTTGCGATCTATGATCATCGTGTTGCGTTCCGGAGTAGATCCAGGAGTGCCCTTTGGTCACCTTTCGAAGTCAGCGCAAGGCCAATTGAGCTGGGCGCATGGCCTTCAGATTGCAAACACCAGATTGATCCGCGTCCTTCTTGACCTTATACTGGATCCATTTGATGATGTCAGAGATACAGCGATATCTGTCTTGCAATTGTGCTTGATAGCTCTACCAGAGTCCCAGAAGGAGGCGGTAACGGCGATGCTTCCTCGCTTTGTATCTCGAGCCGAAACTGCTATGCTGCGTACTGGTCGTGCAGATCAAGCAGATGGAGTTGCCCGAGCCTATGGCTTGATATTCTCGTTAGCCGACGAAAGTGCGACAAAACTACACAGCTCACACTTTACATCTAAGCTAGGCTTGTTCGAACATCTTAAGGAACAATTAGACAGTACCCTTGAGGTTGCTCGCAATGATCTTTCCGAAGCTGTTAATGGCAGGCCTGTTCATGGCATCTATGCCGCTCTCCGTTACGTCGTGGATCAACCCAGTTTCTACGCTGAATTGACCAACGATTCGAAAGAGTCGTTTGTGAAGTGGAAACAGCTACAAAAGGATGTCCTGTCAAGCATTGAACTCCTTTGGTCCTATATTTACCAGGTTTTGTGTGCCGACGCGCCAGAAGGCCACGTCCCTGATGAACTCGAGGATGAAGCTAGTGTTGACACCAAGGAGATCTTGAGCTATTCATGGAGAGCGCTTAAAGAAGCTAGGTAGGCTATAAGTTCTACCAACATAAAAGCATTCTAACTCTGTTAGCACTCTACTTCGAATCATTATTTCCAAGGCTCCAATAGGCCATAGTGACCGTATTGTCGTCTCTCCCGAGCAGTTTGAGAGGCTTGGTCGGCTCTGCTTCATTCAGCTCTTAGAGCTCCGCCACCGTGGTGCATTCTCAACAGTTTCACAGACCTTTTCAGCATTTTGTCGCCGTTGTGTGTCATCAGACATTTCAACGATTCGTGCTCTGCCAGAGTTGTGGTACCAGGTAAGTGAATACACATAACCAATCAAGAAGCGGCTAAGATGGCCTAGGAAACACTTCTTTCAATTCAAGACAAAGCAGATGCCATCACTCGGAGATCTGCCGGTATCCCGGCGCTCATGTCGGGCATCATGGCCGCAGAACCTCCTCAAGGGCCCAATCTCTTCTCTCGCGCTATGAAAGACCTTATTACAGAAGCCTCCGTTGAAGCTAAAAACGAAAACATCGAAGAAAGTCGTTTGCCGCAAGTCCACGCGTTAAATTGCATCAAAGAGATTTTTACCACTTCAAGGCTAAGTGTTGCATCTGAGGCCTATATTGGACAAGGCCTTGAACTTGCCGCAAAGACCCTCAATTCCAATATGTGAGTGTGAACACCACACTAATGATAACAAATAATAATATCAGCTTAGATGGCCTATCCGAAACTGCAGTTTGATGCTTTTCAAGGCCTTGATCGAGCGGCTGCTGGGCAGCGACGAAGCGCAGGATTGGAAAGAGCGCGAACGTGGCAAAACCTCTCGCTTTTCCTATGATAACTATCCAAGTTTGGTCAAAATCTTGTTCGATCTACTCGATCCGCAAGGGGCGCTGAAGCAATCTATTGAAAGTACGCCTGACAACACCTCACCGATGGACCTACACGGAGCTGAAGGAGTCTTTCCTGGACTCCAGATTTTACGCCAAGCAAGACCGCCGGATGCAGTAATTCAGCCTATGGTACAGTCAGTAGAGAAACTTCTTGCAAGCCCACATTGGCATCTACGAGATATGGCAGCCCGAACAATAGTGTCTTTACTCTCTACAGATCAGCTGTACAGGAGTGCTGTCACGATACTCAAAACAAGACCGGACCCACACAACATGCAACACGGGCATTTACTGGCAGTCAAATATATGATCAAGAAGATGTTACAGAATCCTAAACAAATTAGTGAGTGCATTTTCGACGATTCTGCCTCGATAGAATCCTTATGCTAATTTCTTGCAGCTCTTGAAGAACTGGATACATTGATGGTAGAGTTCAGTCGCGGCGCCCAGAAATGGTATATTCCCAGTGACTGTCCCTTCATCAGGTCCACGTTTCTCGATATGGTCAGCCTATGCGGCATGAGCATTCTCCAGAGGACAAACAGCTTTTCGGTACGCCATACCTGGAAAAGTCTCACTACTTCCATATCGATAGGACCTCAGTACGCTCTTGGTGTTAACAGGCGCTCAGGCGCCGCGTTACTCAGGACCTCCCTAGCGCATGCATTCTTCATCGATCGTGCCATAATTCGTGACCAAAGTCCTGATCTTACACAGACTGTTGGGTATCAAGACATGGGTGATGCGCTTGCATTATTATCAACCAGAGACCCTGATACTTGCTCCGTGGCTTTGGAAACCCTCGATACTATTCTTCAGATGGAAAATCTTGGAGATCTAGCAGGCCACACTTCAATTATACTGATGGGGATTTACCGAGTTGTTCTTTCCGCTACAGAGCCAGAAGTCTTATCCAAAGCACAATCAGTCTTAGCCGTCACCCTGGCGAGGAGAGACACCAAGTCGTCCTTCTTCAAAGAAGTCAAAGCACAAGACACAATGGAAATGCTCTCCAAGCTTGAAGCTCAATGTCTAGACGGACCTCCTTCGAACATGCAGTCTGCCCTGTACCTGCTTGGCTACTTTCTCGACTTTGCCTTCCATGCCCACCCTGAACACAACCGCGCTGCTCTCGAAGCAACTGCGCGGTATGTCCGCCTCCTCCGGATGACGATTATCGACACCAATCCTTTTGACACGCGATTCGCAGCTATTCAATCAATCAACGCACTAGATCACATATGGGGCGCCGGCGTGTCACATAAAGAAACAGGATCGCTTACACTTGCTCTTTCCTTCATCCTGTACGACCTGCTCAACGACGATGACGATGAAATCCGAGACGCCGCTGCCCTCGCTACGGCAAAGTTCCTCCGCGCACAAGGCTACACCAATGTCAAAGACACCGTTCCCATTCTAATTACACAACAGCTCGCAACATTTCTCTGTACAACGTCCACCACTTCTCCGTACGCTGTGGCCTTATCCCGCGAGTCCCTCCGCCGCCTTACCGCCACCCCGTCTCCCAGCCCCCTCTTTTCCATCCCCTTTGCCCGAACACTAGCAGACGAACGCAAAGAAGACACAGCGCTCTTCGCCACGGAAAAGCAAAATCTGTACAAAGACGATTCGCTCGACGCCGTGCTATGGAGTCGCGTACTAGCTAGCCAAAGGGCAAACAAGGTCCCGCAAGGTCTGCAGGATGGATTGACGTCGTGGGTTCTCGACGGTCTTGCTGTGTTGACAGACACAGCGAGGAAAGAGGTAGACGGGAGTTTAGGATGGAGCAGTAAGAGTGAAGTATTTACGCTGGGTATTCGTGCCATTTGTGCGGCTGAAGTCGTGCTTCGATGGAGTGGCTGTGGCAATGTGCAAGCAGAAACGCGTAGAGCCAAGGTTATGAAGGCACTGCGCGACTTTGCGGATGTGGGAGAGAAAGCAGAAGTTCATGGATTGTGGCTCGAGAGGGTGGAACGAGTGCTGGAGAAGCAAGTGCTGAGCAGGTTGGGCGCCGTGAAAGGGAGTTTGCTGGCGATTAGTGGTTGGGAATCGGGTGATGGATTGTAAGGAGAGGGGAGTTCCAAGTAGCCAAAATGGTACTATCCAGAAAACAAATATATGCTTGAAGAACAAAATGGGGTATTTAATTGCCACTAATGCATCAAATCTCTGCTATGAGCCATCCCATCTCCATCGTCAGGAGTATTCACACTATACGCCAGGGCTCTTTTCCATAATCCGACACTACAAGTTGTACAATTGGCGTTGAGCAAACGCCAGAAGTGAAAACAAAAGACAGTCTTTATCTAGCCTTTCGATAACGTCCCTGGCTCATCTCCATCTTCAGCGCGTCTTGCTGGTCAGGTAATGGCGCCCTCTTCCGTGCGCCAGTTGGGTCATTAGCTTGGTTTTGCCCACCAACAGGTCCTCCATTCCCATAGACTTGTTGTTGCTGTGGAGTAGGTGTCCACCCTGGCGGCGGTCCCGCCATACCGCTAGGTGGTGGTGGAAACCCTGGGAATCCAGGTGGCGGCACCCCAGGTGGGAGAGGGGGCATTGCAGACATTCCAGGTGGCATTCCAGGCGGCATGCCAGGTGGAAATGCAAAGTTTGGTGGAGGAAAGGGCGGTTGGCCACTAGCATTGGGAGGTAGAGAGCCATGGGGTATGGGAGGTGGCGGTAAAGCGCCAGACTGAATGAGCTGTGCTAAACGCGTGGGGTCCATGCCTGTGAAGGGTAGAGGTGGACCACCTGTGCTTGGTTGTGGTGGGAATGGCAAGCCTGCTGGTAGTTGTAAGGGCAAAGGTGGAGCTGGAACGCCACCAATGCCAGGTAGAGCGCTCGATGTGCCATCTGGGGGAGCGCTGAGGCCTGGTAACGATAGACCTGGAGGCAGGAAAGGAAGTCCACCAGGGTTCTTTGACGGTAATTTCTGATCGACGAGACCTTCTGCTTCGTCTTCTGCTTCTTGCTCCTCCTCCTCTTGCTTTTGCCGCCGGCCTTGGCCTCGGTCGTATGTTCCCTGAGCCTCAGCGGCTGCTTGGCCAATGTGGTAACGGTCGTTGACATAGTTTGTATCGCCTGGCCGAGGACGCGTCCAAAATCGAGTTACACGATCGTTGGAACCAGATGCTAGGATGTGGCCGAGGGGATGCCAGTCCATTGTCCATACTGTAAAGTCGTGGGCGTATTGCATGCTGTGTGCAGGGTAAATGGTTTGTGAGGGGGCGTTTTGGGAGTCGGCGGCGTCGTAGGGCGATATCGAGGGCGGTACTCCCGCTGGGGGATTCTGCTCGTCGAGTAGGTAGTGATGGATGCTGCCGTCGACGCCACCTGTTGAGAGGAGGTTCTTGTGCATGGGATGCCATGCCATTGTGATGATGTCCTTCTCGTGGCCTTTTAGCAGCAAGACGTCGCGCATCATTCGAAGATCAAAGATGCGGGCTGTGTGATCACGGGCGCATGTTGCTAGCATGTTACCTTGGACAGGCTCGAACATGGTTTTTGATATTGGGTTCTTATGTCCATGAAGGGTAGTGAGACATCGACCTGTCCGCGGATCCCAGAACTTGACTTGGTGATCCTTGGACCCTGACACGAGCAGTCCCTTGTGAGGATGCCAATCGACCGACTTTACTTCCCACCCGTGCCCTGTCAGCGTTGATTCCTCCGTACTTGAAGCGAAATCCCAGATCTTCAGCGTGGTGTCGTCGGCACATGTGACGAATTTGGAGTCGGTTGGCGCTATCGCCAGCCCACGCACTGCTTCAGTATGCGCCTGAATCTCCTTTACATTGTTGAAGTTTGTCTGCCAGTACTTGACTACGCCCGTCTGGTCTGCCGAGAGCAGCCAGTCGTCGGTGGAGGTATACTCGACGGCGCGGATGGCGGCCTCGTGTGCCTGCATGATTGTCTCAAAGTTGAAGCCCATGCCATTCCACAGGGTGAACTCGCCGCTGGTTGAGCCGGTGAGCAGCCGGCGGCCTTCTGGAGTCCACTTGACTACATTTATGGGGTGCTTGACCTTGTTGAGCGAGGAATGGACGGCTTTGGCAGGTATGGATTCGGCAGCGCTGGCGAGTCGAGACGCTGGCGGTGCCATGTCCACAATGTAGCTTGCGCTGGGTCTCTCGGCCTCGGGCATGAGGATGTTCTTGTATCGCGGGCGCCGATTGCGCATCCATTGCACCGTAGTCGCGCCATAGTCGGTCACCGCGCCTGGACGAAGAATAACGTGGTCAGCCTGAGCTTGCGATGGGCGCTGGGAAACAATGGCAGCAGCCGGTCGATAAACTTACGCTTTGGGCGAGGTCGTGGAGGGCCATCGAAGTCTCGCTGGTGGTATTCCCGCTCCATGGTCAGGTGATTCTGGCAGGAATCCACAGTCTGGCAGTGTGTTCAGAATGCCGCAAAAGCCATGGTGAATTGCACGTCGCTATCCATGGCCAAACAATCGCGCAGCTTCCAGCAAGGGTCGTGAGGGCTTGGCATCTCAAGCCACTGGTCGCCGCCAGCCACAATTCACGCCCGCCAACGGCCCAAACGCTCCCATGCATCCATGCATCATACCGGAATCCCCGCTGAGGGGGCGATTCAACAGAAAACAGAAGCACCTCATATCTCGCAGCCCGTTGCAGCCGGACGACAGCCATGGCACGCCGGCTAATTCTCTTGTTGCGCCGTGTCTTGACGGCCAAGTAGCTGCTTCCGTCCCCCCAATCGCCGTTTTCGAGCGTCATTCCAATCCCTCGCTTCTTCCACAATCACCTGCAAACCATTCAAGTAGCCCAGCAGGACCGAACTGAAATATTTTTATTTTGGAAGCTGCACTGCAGCCATTCGCTCTGTTTTGTGTCAATCCACCATGGCTACAGTCACGCAAATGGCTTCTGCCTCTGCCGTCGATATGCCTGCGTCCACTTCCTCCAGGTATCGCGGCAAGACGACCGAGCAGAAAGTCAACAGCACTGCTCAGCGCATCCGCGATACCAAATACCGACATGTCTTTGCTACCCATTCGCTAACACGCACTTCATGTCTGAGCCATGATTCCGAGCAGTCACCCAGCTTTATTGGCTTCAGGAATCTCATGATTCTGGTTCTCAGTATGGATTCCTCGCTCCCAGCTATCTATGCAAACCACTAACAAGCGCAGTCGTCTCAAACCTGCGATTGATGATTGTAAACTTGCAAAAGGTGTGCTTCATCGTGCCAATCGCACTGCTAGTGCTAATTCTTGCAGTATGGTGTCCTCATATGCATCAGCTGTCACGACTATCGACGCTCCGACGTCATTACCGGCTTGCTCCTCTACCTACTCGTTCCTGCCCATTTGTTCGTTACCTACCTGATCGAGCTCGCGGCAGCATGGCAAGCAAACAGAGCCTACCAGCGGATATCACAAGAAAAGGGGGAAGACACGCCAGCCAAGTACGCTGCAGCACTACGAAGCTTCAACTCGACATGGTACATTGTTGCCTTCTTCCACAGCTTCAACGCAGTCGCAAATCTCTACATTGCCACCCAAGTCGTCTACTATGACATTCACCACCCTGGCATTGGTACTCTATGCGAGCTGCACGCCGTCATCGTCTTCCTCAAGTGCGCCTCGTACGCTCTTACCAACCGCGATCTCCGCCACGCATATTTGCACCCAAAGCAGGCCGACCCGCTTCCTGAGCTATACAAATCCTGTCCATACCCACAGAACATCAACATGAAGAATCTCTGCTATTTTTGGTGGGCTCCAACGCTCGTGTACCAGCCCGTGTATCCCCGCACCGACAAGATTCGATGGGACTTCGTATTCAAGCGACTTGCCGAGGTCGTTGGCCTCAGCATCGTCGTTTGGATTGCTTCCGCTCAGTATGCCGCGCCTCTCCTCCAGAACTCGCTCGACAAGATTTTGACGCTAAATCTCACATCCATCGTCGAGCGCATCATGAAGCTATCCACAATCTCCGTCTTCTGCTGGCTCTGCGGCTTCTTCGCCTTGTTCCAGTCGTCGTTGAATGCTCTCGCTGAAGTCATGAAATTCGGCGACCGAGAATTCTACGGAGACTGGTGGAATGTTAGTAGTATTCGTACATACTGGACAACTTGGAACAAGCCCGTGACCAACTTTATGCGTCGCCACATTTACAGCCCACTTGTTGGCCGCGGATGGCCTCCTGCGCTCGCTCAGATCTTTGTCTTCCTCTTCTCTGGCGTACTGCATGAGCTCCTTGTTGGTGTGCCAACACACAACATTATCGGTGTTGCTTTTATTGGTATGATGGTTCAGATTCCACTTATCGCTCTCACAGACGTTATTCAGAAGGTCAAGTGGATACAGGGAAAAGTCGCCGGTAACATGATCTTCTGGATCAGTTTCTGTCTTGTTGGTCAACCATTGGCCGCTTTGCTTTACTTCTTCGCATGGCAGGCAAAGTATGGATCGGTATCCAAACAGTTCCAGGAAAGTCCTGCTATGCACATATTTCATAGGCGATGAGACGACAAGGGTATTATAGTCCTGTTGCAGGATCAGTCTGACATTGTTTGACTTTTTGCTGTATATTCTTTGCACTATTGTTGTAATGAAACTCATGGAACCTTTCTTATTGCATGAACACATGATAGCGATATCGTAATATTAACACCTCTTCCTGATATTCGAGCATTCGAAAGTATCACATCATATCAATGCAATCATCCTGGTGTTGTATTCTTCTGAAAGCCTTGCCTCTCCATTCACCAACCCTTGCACATATCTTGACCCAACCAGTTTATGCTCTTCTTTGTCACCATTCACACCCCGCAATACAAATGGTAATTCACCACCCTCAAAAATGCACACCCAATCGCCCTCTTGCGTCTCCTCAGGCACAGCTCCTAGGAACTTGTTCGCAGTGACGCAAGTCCCCTATAGCGCATTCGCCGGCGAACATTGTCGTGGAACTCTCGAGCCATGGTCTGCTATTGTCGCTGGCGACTGTCGTGTTTGTCTTTTGGCTTTCTAGTGGTGCGTCACGGCAGCTAGCTTGGAAGGCTTCAAACGTTTTCGTATATTCTTTGGTAGCAGGTCTTTTCATAAAGGTCATGCCGCATGTTAGTGTACACCAGACGATATCGACAGTCGTGGATTGATCAGGGTATGGCAGCAGCTGTGTGGCTACTTGGATCATGTCGTTGAGGAACTGTGTTGTTGGCTGTCTCTCCCTTACACGTCCTCTCTCGACCGTTGTGTCGCTTGTGTGTGTGTGTGTGTGTGTGTGTGTGTGTGTGTGTGTGTGTGTGTGTGTGTGTGTGTGTGTGTGTGTGTGAAATGAGGACCTACACGTTCACTGAGCAAGGACATCTTGTCGATGATACAACCTTCGACTTCCAATGTGTTTTCGTCGACTACTTTCATCTTGGGGCGAGGTGGTCCTGCCGCGCGATTCGCTGTGCCGAACGACATGCCTGCCATGCCGAAGCGCCAGGTAGACCAGTCTGGAACCCACTAGGGTAAGTTGAAGGATTTTTTCCCTACATTCCAATACAAAATCTTCATAGGCTGGTGTAGCTGTATGATGCTGGCGGCAACAGTTATATACATCATTCGATTCGATTGGTTAGTTGTAGTTGACTGGAATCTTGAGGATTTTGCATCTACAGCCAAACCAAGCAGAGGATACACCTTGCTTTTGGTAAGGGTGTTTGCCTCTATCGCCTGCTGTCATTGTTTTATTTAACCCTTCATTTCCTTGCCCCTTCTACTTAGGAACGCACCTCCTCAAAGAACTATATCAATTATGTCGCTATCAAAGGCGAGGCAGAATATTTCAGACGTTTTAAAGATCTAATGCAAACGAGTGTGTATTTGAGTTATGTAAGGTGTCACCAAGCCTATCTGTTCTACATAAAACACTGACCACTATCGCTTCTCTCAAAACCAAGTGGGAGATTAACAGATCTAGTGCATATTCATAGGCGCCTCTAGACCGGGAATCTCCGTGTGCCCTATATGCTGTCAGTACGCACGATCTGTATTTGAATATCCAACTTACATTTTTCAAGATCGTCTTGAACGACCCTCTTGACATTACACTTCTTGGCGACGTCAATGGCCTGGTTTTTCAAGTCTTTACACTTGGCGCCCATGCAGTTAGTAGCATCCATACCCTTCTGCAGCTCGTCATCTTGCCATCCAAAAACATAATCTCCATGCTGGCCAAGCCCCGTGTTGTCGCCGTAGCTAAGGTAGAACGGGTTAGGTTCGCCAGTCTTCCACTCGCTGTTGAATGGTGTTGTGTCCCACACGACTTCGTACATAAGCTGTGGGATGCGAACAGGATGCGTCGAGGGGCAATTTCCACCAAGGCTGAGGAAGTTGGCAGGACCGGATGTAGGATAGGCAACGTGCGATTTGTGGTCTGGGCTGTCGAGGTTTACACCATCCCAGCAGCTGAAGCATCAATTAGATAAACGTTTCTGAAAAGAGGTTTTTCGCATATGCATACGTGGGGAAAAGAATGTTCGAACGAATCCCACCCTTGCAAGGGGCGCTAGGCATCTGTTGAGTGTCGAGTCTGCGCTCAACATTAGCTGTGGGGGTTGGGATGCGTGCGCTATCGATGATACGACGAACCTGTTATCTGCACATGGAGCGGCATTGTCTCCCCCAAAGTTAGGTCCAGTGTAGCAGCGGAAGCAATTTTGCATTTTCATCTTGGGATCAACTTTGCGATTGGTTGGGTCACCCGCTAGCATACGGAAGCCCTGGAGTCCCTGGTCAGCCATCACAACAAACCATGCATGCGATACGTACATGCTGAAAGGCTTTGACCTTCCCTGGCTGAGCTGAGACGTAGTATACAAGAACACCGCCGTCAATCTTGGTGCTGAAATCGTCATTGAATTGTCGTCTGTGCAGCAAGGATTAGCTCAATCTTCGACGCAACACAATCAGAGGTACATACGCCGCACCTAGTTGCCTCACGCGCTTGTACGTGCCGTTCTTTGGCGACTTGAAGTACAAGTTGGCTGTCCAGTAGTTGCTGAGGTCTTTGGAGAAGGCGCATGTCGTGCACGAAGCAGTCTTGGAAACATCGCCAGTAGTCATCGTCATATTGAAGCCATTTCCTCCCACGATCTGATGCTGATGAGGAGTTGGAGCCTGGCCAGGATTTACAAGCGGGTCAAGACGATCAATAACAACTTGCGCGCATCCAAATCTTAACATGGTTGTGCCGCCTTGTCTCTTGTTCAATTTGCTGGTGAGCCATGTTGGTGCATCTAAAGAAGGAGCCGCCTGTGTGAGTGCAGTCAGGGCGAGAAAAGTAACCCAAAGCATCGTGAATTGTCAGTCGTAGTCCGTATTTGGTGAGTGTTGAGAAGAGAAAGAACCGTGTCGTACGAGTGCGAGTGGTGCTGTTGATAAGCATATGGGTCACGGTATGAGTATTGTCGTTATATGCCGATATTAACGCAACTGCCGAAGTGTTCCTACCAAGTCAACCTGCCCACTACCGATATTGTATCCTACCATCAATATGGCAGTGGCATTCCCTGCTACTTATAGAGGTAGCATGTGGTCCACTACCTAGTCATAGCAATATATTGTATATGATCGGCTAAAGCTTGAGTGGTTCACACTTCCCTAACCCTGCGATACCATAGATGTCAATACGTTGTCAGTGATCAAGTGATATGAGCAAACACGATTGTTGAGGTCGAGTTTGAGTGCGCTGGTGATCAAGTGAAGATGATGAGTCGTATGGTGGACAGTACATCTACAGCTTTAGCTTTACAAAAATTGGTGATTCAGCTAGATATATGTCCGGTCACACACTGTAGTAATAAACGATCGCTATCATAAATATTTTCCTAGTCATCTTCCTGAGGCTGATCTGAGGAGACACTGTATTTATACTGTTCTTGCGCACTTCCTAGCATCCGTTGTCCCGTCAAGGGTACCACTCCTGTGACGAAAGTTGCGAAGAAAAACGAATAAGTTGTGTCTGCATTGCAGGCGCTCATGGCTTGCTCGAAATGGCTCGGACGAGCTATCTTTCAACCAGTGGAACGTGCTCGTAACTTGATGTATACATAGCTTCACATGGTCTTCCTGATGATGAAATGGATTGGAAGCTAACCTCGTACGTGCTGTCGCCTGGATGGTCAACTAATGCGATATAATCTGAGCGAGGCGTATGTTTGTTGTAGCTCGTTCGTTCATCCTGCACCACAGTCGCATATACTGAGCTGATGGAAAGTGGTAGAATAATTAGCCTCTGCCTTTGTGAGCCATCGAATTATAGTTTGGGCAATGTTTCCTGAGAGATGCGTACATCGTAGCCGTCATGCGTTGAAGTATGCTTCACGCATTTTTCAAGCAATCGACCACCTTCGAACGCAGCAACAATAAAGTCACTGTCGTTCATAATATCAAAGTTTGGAGTTGCTTTCCAAGCGCAGGTTCGCGCAAATTCGGCCAGGTAGGATAGGACAATGATTCCATTCAGGACGCCCACAATGATGATGTTATCCACCATGGCGGCCATGAACTCCTCAGTGCCTTTGAGCTTGGTAACACTACTATTATCCGAAATCCGCCTCTCGAGGGCCTTGATGTTGAAGATGAGAGATGTTCCCAACAAACAGCCAGACATGGTGCAACTATCAGAGAATGTAAGCCAACCTAGGTCACTCTCGAGCGTGTCCATCAGCGAATCTCCATACAGAGGCCATGGGAGTTCATTGGCACCTGAAGAACTTGTGGAAGTCAGCTTTCCGGTATTATTACGAATACAACCCACGTCTGCAGATTGAAACTGATATCACACTGTATGCTCTGTAGCTGCATAAACGAATAAAGGTCGTGAGTCGCGTTCACACCAGTAAAGAATTGCAGGTGAATTTTGTGAGTCTTTTTATCATAGACCCCAGTCCAAGCGAAGAGATCTTGCTCCATCCAAGCAGTATATGTGACAGTCCCGCCGCGCTGACCTTTCGGGCGCCACCCACTGCTTTGCCATAGGCCTATAGAGCTATTCACAGCATTGATTCTGATGAAAGAATATTATGGGCCACTTTTATTGTATAAGCAGGACACACTCGTTTGTATCCCACTTTCTTCGTATTGGTACTACTCGGGAGCAACGACATCCGGAAAATGTGGGAATCCAGCAGCGGCACCCGCTCCATAGCTCCGACCAACATACGAAAACCCCGTCTTGTCAAATTTGACGTGCCTATTAATGCCTTCTTCAATGAGTGAAGCCTCGCGGGTAGTTGGCAAAGGGGTTACCCTGAAAAGCTAAGTATCATAAGAAAAGAAGCGCTGGCGACACCCACTCCTTCGATCCATATCTGGCCAGTCTGTCAGAGAGTGACTCACAGACCACATCACCCACTCTCATCGTCCAAAACCCCGTCCGGCACGCCGACCACGTCCGAGACCTCCTCCCCAACTCTGACTTCTTCAGAAGTTCTCAGCGCCACTTCCTCGTCGAGTCCGGCTACAAGCTCTACCCCAACACCACAAATTACTACTCTACCTGCTGGTCCAAACATTGCCCTGAATCCTGGCTTCGAAACCACAACCGGCAGTGGAAGCGGAAATACAGCTGCATTTTGGACTCTCGCCGGTTCTGTGCCCTACCCAGTCACCTTCGCAGCGGCTGCGCACGGTGGATAAAAGTATATATAAGCTTTATCACACAATCCATGTTACAATGTACTGAGCTAAGACAACCGTTGCAGGGTCCTTCTCAACAACAACCCCGCAAACCCGCCCAGTGTATCCCAGAGCTTTGCCGGGCTCGACACTACCCGACCTTATGTTGTCAAATTTAATTTGAACCCATACACTGTCGCTACCGGTAAATCCTGTACACTCAACGTCGCCCTCAACGGTGTCATTGTGTCAAGCACTTCAAGGACAAGCGGAACAAACGCAATCAGTTGGACCCTGGCCACGTCAGATTCTGTGACCCCTACTACCACAACTGGAAAGTTACAATTCCAGCACACGTGTACTGGGGGATCGGGTAGTAATTCTTTTCTTATCGACGACGTGAGCTTCTGTCTAGCCGAGACTACAATATTGATACCAAGCAGATAGAGTTGAGGTTGCAAGGAACTTCTGCTCTAGTACAAGATAAAGGTAGAAGTTTGATAGAAAAACAGATTGATGGCTAGTCATCTATTGAAATATATTATTATTGCTGAACAAGAACTTCAATATCATAATTTAGCTTTTTCTGGTGCAGCATATTCCGCGCACACAAGCACGTGACTACAGCTCCGGGCCAATTGGAGCCCCTAGAGCGCATAGGTAAGAGTACTAAAGTTAAGCACAAGATCAAGTAGTTGAGTAGATAATTAAGCAGGAAATCGAGCAGGAAACCGAGCAGGAAATCAGGTGATGAGCAAGAGATCGAGCAGTTAAACAGGAGTTTTATATCCTGCTCAACTACTCGATCTCCTGCTTAAGCTCCTGCTTGACTTTGGCGTTCCTATTACCCTATTAGATATAGTGCTTTGTGTGCCGCCGAATAGCGAAAACGTATGTGCCGAATATGCTACACCTGTGATAAGAGACATAGACAAACAGAGGGAGGTAGATAAGTGGTAAATTAGTCTAAGTATCAAATACCGATAGGGTAGTGACTAGGAGTATAATGCGTGTATCGCTTCAAGCCTTAAAACTGGTAGGTATAAAATGTCTAGTAAGACCTCCATCACGTGGCCTAACGTTTAGAGACCGTTGTTTTTAGCGGCATACACCCTCAGTTTTATCGGTATATGTCACGGAGTCGACATGATAGATGCACAATGCATCTGTCTAAATGGTTCGATGTGGCGCCGTCTCGTCCACATATCGCAAGTCGCTCAGCGCATTGTGAAGGGACCGCGTAACGCAGATTCGAGCCAGCCCACCTTCTGTGTTGACGAGGATTTCATGCTCTTTGTCTAGACTGTCCCATTCGTACGAGAGCGCTTCATATTAAGGGTAGCTGTCGAGACTGACATGCTGGATTCGACCGACGATAGGCGCTGTGTTGCCCCCCGAATGCAATTCAAACAGCCTGATTTGCCGTGGCGCAGCAAGGGGAATATACCGATACTCTGGGACTGGAGGCCACGTCTGCTGAAAAAACACGACTGTGGGTCAACAGCGGCTGCGGATCGGGTGCCATTGCTTTGTTCGCTTGGGAATGGTCATTACTGCTTCTGAAGTGGGATGGTACACCCGACCTTCACGTGCATCATCACTCCGCTCAACACCGTATTACGATTATTTTTCAGCTGCCTTTGCATGAACGAGAAAATATGGCAACTATGCACATTTCAACGAAGAGAAGACAAGGATGTTTGCAGGTTCTGATGCTCCGACATTGATCGCCCCACGCTTCTGTGATTCTGACTCGAGGGCACGTACAGGCATTCATTCGAGGACAAAGCTTGGCATTGCTTGTGCCTTGATTTTCTGAGGCATTTTCTGGCGCCAAAAAGCTTAGTAGAGCTTAGCCACGCAATCACACCCCTACCATCATGCAGTGTGGCACGACTAAGGGCAGCAAGTTACGAATACCGCCGAGCAAGAGCCAATAGCTGTGCGCGGAAAAGAGCTGAGCCACCGGCGAATGCCCTCTTTGTCAAGCCGCCAAAGCCGCGCGATTTAGTATCAAGCTGAGGCGTTATTAAAAACGATAGTAGGGGGTGCATGTGGCTGTTCACTGGGATTTGACAACCAATTGATCGAGCCACTGTGGCTCGGTGTGACGATCCGACCATGTATTTCTCTGGATCAAGGTTTGCGTCAAACAACCGGCTTGCGCGGATGACGGGGGCTTAGAGATGGGCCATGGCAAAGCTTGAGTCGCTCTCTCTAAGCTGGTCAAAAGGTTACTAAGTAGCCTCGTGTTGGAAGACGTATAAAGAGGAGTTGATATCCCCAGAACTAAGGAACAAACTCAGAGCTCAGCTTCAAGTCCATACACCACCTGGCACTACACTCTTGTCACGAACATCTCTCCGATATTTACTATCATTCGTATACATCTGTCGACATATAGCCTCATTTATTCGTAAACTCCATCACCTATCCAGTACGTCCATACTAACAGTTTTGTCGACGAGACAATACTAATTTTACGGCCAGACCTTCTTACCCGTTCCTTCATACCATCATCATGCCTGGCAGCATCGCTTCCTCTGTCTCCTCCATCATCAAGCCCCAGCCCGTCCTCTCTTGCGGCGAGGAGTGTGACTGCTGCGGCTGTGACGAATCCTGCTGGTGTGTCGTCATGTAAAGCACCTACAACCGACAATCGAGTAACAGACTACATTACATGGTGGGAGCAGTATGGAGCATTCGGCAGCGTTCATAGCAAACGGCAGGTAGCATTGGAACAAGGAGAATCTTATTTCGTGGCCAAACAGTATTATTGTCTCTATCCCGTCGTACAGTCTACTTTAACACTTCATGTTTCTCTCAAGAGCCCAGCATCAGTAATGTCTTTGATACACGTCACCTTAGCCAACCCCTCCCAAGTCGCCTTTCCTTCTGCCAGCTCTACTCCCCGGTTGTACAGCTCGTCGATGAATGCCGGCACAAATGTGCCCGGGCCCTTCACATCTTCTCGCTTCGCAGCATACTCGGCAGCAATTTCGTAATGCAGTATCCCCGCAATTGCAGCGTGTAGCTTATCCCCTTGATTCGCAGCCAGATATGCCGACAGTGTAGTGCCGAGCGTGCAGCCGCTACCTGTAATCATTCCCAGGTATTCATGACCGTTGGCGATTGTGTATGTTCGGATCCCATCACTGACGATATCCGTAACACCTGTCATTAGCACAATGTTGCGCTCGCGTGCTGCGACGTAGGAGACAATGTATGCCCTCTGTTCGAGTGTGAAGAGCGAGTCTCCGCTGTCTACTCCTCGTTGCTGCAAAGTATCTTCAAGAGTAAGACCTGAAGCACGCGCTACTTGCATAATTTCTCGCTCATTTCCCTTAATAAGGTCGAAATACCCACTCTTCATTAACGTTGCTAATGCTTCTCTTCTGACGCTCGTAGCTCCTGCGCCCACAGGATCCAAAACAATTGGTCCACCAGCAGCATTGTACGCCGATATTGCCTTTTGGTAGTTGAGAAGTCCATCGGGCGTCACAGTTCCCATGTTTACTACAAGCGCACCGCCGAGCTTAGATAGATCGGCAGCCTCTTCGCCGTAATTTGCCATGATAGGACTGGCACCGACAGATAGGGCGACATTGGCGGCGAAGTTCTGCACGACGAGATTTGTCATGTTATGACTTAGCGGAGATTTCTCGCGTACGCTTTTGGTCGCTTTGACAGCTTCATTGAGTAAATGGTTGATTTCATCTTCCTCTTTTTCGAGCCAGAAGTGCGGTTCGCTAGATTTTGACTTGAAAGGTGGAGGGGTCTTTAGCAGTTGGGAAAGATGTTGAGAAGACGCTTTTGGGTCTGAGGCGCCAACTATGGCGGATACTACAGCTACGCCGTCGATGGTCTTTGGCTTTGAGTTGTTCGGGGAGGGAGCAGAGAGTTGGTGGATTATGCGTTGCAGGTTTGATGCATTGACGCCACCTATACACACTGTCATTACAGCCTTCTCCTGCTCGCTGCCATTTCCAAGATACCGCAAGATCTTCCGGATTCCATTTACGCCAATGATGTCTTTAGTGTTCTTCTTCGTGTTTGTAGCATACAGCGTTCCGATACCCAGATAATCCGCTCCACGCTCGACAGCTATGCGGGCTTCTTCAACCGAGGAAACGGTGGCACCGATGATTTTGTCGGCCCCAAGAATTTGGCGGGCTGAGGCAATGGACATGTCATCTTGACCTAGATGGACACCTTCACAGCCAACCGCGAGAGCAACGTCCACACGGTCGTTGATTAACAGGGGAATGCTGTGGGCTTTGCATTTCTCGTGAAGCTTCTTCGCCGCGGTAATTAGAACGCCGGTATCGGAAGTTTTGTCTCTGTATTGTACGATCGTCACACCTTGGAATAAAGGTCAGTCGATATCGTAGTGGATGAGAACAATCGTTGAGTACAATCGTTTAGTTCGAAATGTCCTCGAAGCATGTGACATCCGAGAGACCGTAAGACGCCTGCAGGTGAGGATACCAGGGGAGAGTACACGAACCTCCAAGTAGAGCCTGTTCAACAACTTGGACGAGATCTCTGGAGCCAAGTATGGCTTCCGTGGAATCAGTCACGAGATATAAAGAGTAATCGACCTGAGCCTTCATGTTTACGCTTTGTTGTGATGATCGCGTCTGAATATCCGCAGGGCCAAACCCCCCACTTGGAGTCAAAACTTCACTCGCTAGAAGCAATGCGTAATGTTGAACGCTAGCCGCGTTTCTGCAGTAGGCTATTCGATTAGCACCGCCAAGAATGGGCAGGAGTTGAATCCTGTGTGCGAAAAAGATTCTTTGATTGCAACATGTGTGATGTACTCGTGTAATCATAGATCGTGGAGAGGCACGCTATGGAACAAGGCTACCCCACACTTGCACAGTGTACTGTTATACATGTGGCCAACGAATGTGAGAACTGCAAGTTCAAGCAAGGCATTGACTAATGGACTTCATCGCAGTGTTGGGGACAAGATATGTTGTAGCACTGCCCAATTTGCGGCTGGGTCGAGGCAACTGGCAGAGCGTTGCATGGTGATTTCCGCGGATCTTTCGACAGCAGACCCCCTTGACTTTGAAACCTTTACGAGAACTGACTTGGTTGGCTAAAGCTGACCATGACTGCCTAGAATGAGTCCTTCAAGAGGCTGTAAGGAATGTGTCGTGCTGAAATCAGATCTCTCCTCATCGTACTACGCTGCTGTAGCGAATCGGGGACGTCGGGAGCAGCATGCAATCTCCTGGAGCACCCATCTGACGGTCTAAGCAGGCGTCTGGTCAGGCCAGGAATCCGCCCATGATCGACAGAGACGCAACTGGGAGCGCTGTCAGCCTTGCCTGCGAGTAAGAACAAGTCAATCGTCTGCAGATATGCGGACGAGGGCCGTCCAACACAGCCATCGCCAGACAATCCATTGCCTGAGCGCGGGGCTTGCAGACGGGCTGGAGGAATGACACGCAGCGGGGCGGAAGTGGCTGTTTGCTGGTTCGAGTGACTGCGTGGTGCCGTGGGTGGGTCGTAGTGGCTCGGCAGAAACTGATTTTTAGACTCCGGGCGGGCATCCACATATAATAATACCTCCCCCCTCGAACACCCACCCCCCAAAGCCAACACACTCACGCTCTCACCCAACCCTCACACAACGCAGATCCATCAGACAAGCCCGCCCGTCCCCAGTGACCGCCACTGGCAACAGCACTACAGAGCCCCCAACACGCGCCAAACCGCCTGCTGCGTCGCACCCCGCGACCTGTCCAAACCGCCACCTCTGCCGTTAGGCCGCAAGCACCAAACCGCACACCAGAGTCGTCAACGACAACTGCGTTATATGTATTCGCGCCAAAGCAACGCCTTCCGAGTCGAACCTCCCCCCAAACTGCAAAAATTTCGCAGTACGCGAATACCTAGCAGTTCCCACCACCACACCAACGGCTAATATCCTGCCTTCCTCTGACCTCAAAGTCACATATACACCCCCATACACACCCCCGCAAACCAGAGACTGCATCTACTGCATGTCTCTTTCGGCCCTCATCAAAATTCTCGACCTGTCCTTGCTCGTCCGTCCGCTGCACCAGAAGTAATCCCCTTTTACACCAGTCCTCTCCACTACCGTCAACATGGCTACCGTCAATATCCGTCGCGATGTCACCGACCCCTTCTACCGCTACAAGATGGAGCGTATCCAGTCCAAGATTGAAGGCAAGGGAAACGGCATCAAGACTGTCATCGTCAACCTGAGCAGCGTTGCCCAGTCTCTCGCCCGCCCTCCCGCTCACGTCATCAAGTACTTTGGCTTTGAGCTCGGAGCCCAGACCAACACGAATCCCAACGACGACCGCTGGATCATCAACGGCGCTCACGACGCCAGCAAGCTCCAGGACTACTTGGATGGTTTCATCACCAAGTTTGTCCTCTGCAAGAAGTGCAAGAACCCGGAAACCGACGTCCACATCAAAGATGGCCACATTACACTCGACTGCAAGGCCTGCGGCAAGATCTCCGATGTCGATGCCCGCTTGAAGCTCAGTTCCTTCATCTTGAAGAACGAGCCCAAGAAAGGCAAGAAAGACAAGTCCAACAAGAAGGCTGAGCGTCGCGCCCGCAAAGAGGCCGAGGCCAGAGGCGAGGGCGGTTCGCCCGACGGTGGCAGCCCTGGTGACAGCGCAGAGGAGAACGGCGAAGAAGGCGACCTCGCACTTGAGGCTGGCAGTGACGACGAGCTCACTCGCCAGATCAATGAGGGTGCCAAAGAGATTGAAGACGAGGACGCCAAGGAGGTTGAGTGGCACATTGATACGTCTGAGGAAGCCATCAGGGCCCGTGCTCAAGACTTGCCCGATGATCTCAAGCGCGCTCTTGTCATTGAGGATGATGAGGATGGCGAAGGCGGCTCCAGTTACGATGTCTTTGGCAAGTGGATCATCGACACGGCCGCTGAGAAGGGTGGCGTCGACAAGCTTGACAATGTCGACATCTACATCAAGGCAAAGGAGCTCGGCATCGAGTCAAAGCATCGTACCTTGACCGTTATCCCCCAAGCCCTCTTCAACGAGAAGATTGTTAAGCAGATCGAGGGGCGGGCCCCAATGCTCAAGAAGATGATCACTTCTGAGAAGCACGAGAAGGCTTTCCTGGGCGGAACTGAGCGCCTTGTCGGCAATGACAAGCCCGAGCTTGTTCCTCAGATCTCGGCCATCCTGCTCAAGTACTACGAAAACGACCTCATCACCGAGGAGGTTCTGAAGGCGTGGTGTGCCAAGGCTAGCAAGAAGTACGTAGATCTGAAGACAAGCAAGAGCGTTCGCAAGTCAGCCGAGAAGTTCAAGGAGTGGCTTGAGAATGCCGAGAGCGACGAGGAGGACTCTGAGTAGGCGTTTACTATGTCGACTGACTGACTCTGGTTGATGGAAACACTGGTCGTAAGTTGACGCGACCTGCCAACTGTTGCCGCTCTCTACGCTTCCTTTGCTTTACTCTTTGTCTGCTTGTTATTGCTTACAATCTATGGATGGCGCGTGGACAACTCTGCTCCTCATTGCATTGCTAGGATCGCAGTAGCCAATGGATATAGATTCTCCCCACTCAACCTAGTCAAATTAAAATCCCTGCTTTTTGCTAGAACTGTAGCCTCTGCCGCTTTCGTAATTATTGGCCGTGCCTCGAATGACCCACACACTGCCCATTGTCCCTAGGACCCGGTGTCTGGGCCCTTGATGGCGCGAAGCGAAATGTAAGTTTCTGCATCTCGGGAACACATTGAATGGTCCAAGTCCAAGTTCAGTCTTTCTATAGTTGGTCTTGTATTTTCGTGTCGTTGGATCTTTAGCCCGAATTACTGTCCCATGATCACACAAGGGCTTGACCTCGCAGAAGATGCAACCACCACCCCACGGGCAATTGTTCCCATCAAATAACAACCTGCAACTTCAGCCTTCTTACATGTCAAAATGCACCAAAAAGCAAATGTCGGTTCTCGCCTGCACGATCAGGCCTCCAAAGCACGGAAATCCAGCCCACACTAGTTCTGGAGGGGTTAAGGGTCCGGAGACTAACCACGACCATGTGGAGATCGACAAGCTCGAGCGCGCAAGGCCAAGCAGCTTTTTTTTCTGCGACCGTGTGGTCTACCATGGGCGAATCACGATTGCCGAGCGCAAAAGATGCATATAATGGTGGCGGACCCCCCGCTCAGAAGCTGCTCTGCATTCTGCGCAATCGTTGTACTGCTCTAGCTGTACACCACCGTGAGCGACTTCAGGAGTTTTGCGCTCACGTTTGTATGCGAAAAGCTCCACTTTGCAATTCACATCACTACCCTACCGTAGCTGGATAAGCTGTGTGTGTTACAGCTTCGATTTACTTTTAGAGCTTCGAACCTCGTCGCTGTCGCCTTCACACCCGGTCTCGAGAAATCGGAATCGACACTATGAACCCAGTCCAAACATACCCCGCCCACGGCGTCGTCGTCCCTAACCAGGGCAACGGCGTGGATTTGCCTGAGGATATAGGCAAGACGGGCGCAACAGGCACCTATGCGAGCTCTGGAAATGGGTCGCATAATGGAGTGCCTAGACATGGGAATGAGGTGTTGGAGCAAGATGCGCAGACAAAGGGACGATGGTTCCAGTATGTCAAGACAAAGCAGTTTTGGATTACTTTGGCGATTGGGCAGGGTACGTAAATTCATGCTTCACTCGCCAATTGCAATTTGAAGAAAAACAAGCACTGATCAATGCGTAGTCCTCGCGATTTGTATTACGTCTACGAATACGCTCTCTTCGCTTCTGTCGGCTGAGGGAACTTCGATTCCAGCCTTCCAGTCCTTCTTCAACTACGTTCTTCTCAACCTGATCTACACGTCGTATACGATCTACAAATATGGATTCAAGAAGTGGGGTCGTCTGATCCTCGTCGATGGATGGCGATTCTTCATCTTGGCTTTCTTCGATGTCGAGGGAAACTACTTCGTTGTGTTGGCATACCGCTACGTACGTTCACCCACCACACTTGAAGTATGATGAAGAAGCATATATTAACAACAAAGTAGACTACAATTCTTAGCGCCCAACTCATCAACTTCTGGGCCATTGCCGTCGTTGTAATCATCTCCTTCTTCTTCCTCAAGGTCCGGTACCACTACACGCAAATCTTCGGCATCCTACTCTGCATCGGTGGACTGGGCGTAATCTTCGGATCCGACCAAATCACAGGCGCCAACCAGTTTGGTGCTACAGATGAGGTCAAGGGTGATCTTTTCGCCCTGTTGGGCGCTACTTTCTACGGCCTTGCAAATGTTTTCGAGGAATGGCTTGTTAGTGAGCGCCCGCTCTATGAGGTTGTGGGACAGTTGGCGTTCTGGGCCATGTTCATCAATGGCACGCAGGCTGGGATTTTCGACCGCGCAGCGTTCCGCAGTGCTACATGGAACAGTAAGGTTGGCGGGTATCTCACGGGATACACGCTTATCCTTTCGCTCTTCTACTCGCTGGCACCAGTTCTGTTCCGCCTTTCCAGCGCGGCGTTCTTCAACATCTCCCTCCTCACCGGATCGTTCTGGGGTGTCGCTATCGGCGTCAAGGTCTTCCATTTGTCTATTCACTGGATGTACCCGATTGCCTTTGTGCTCATCATCATTGGACAGATCATCTACTTCTTGCGCCAGAGCTTGGTTGGTGAAGCGCTGAAGCCGTGGTTGGGCGAACATCAAGAGCGCGGGCACGCTGGGTTGGGCACGGCGAAGAGACGGGTCGAGAGGCCCGAGGCTATTGTGTAGGTGTAATAATTGGTGGGTCAGGCGGAGCTGAGAATGCTCGGCCATTCCCAGGTGGAGGTGCTAGTGGGATAGACGTGGTGGCCATCTAATAGAAAGTTATGTTCAATATGTTGCAATTTTCAAATCATACTATGAAGAGTCTAACTTGTTCGCACTTTGATGCAATGCGCTTGTACAAACCTCCTGGTCTGGTAAAGACGGGTGTGCACCTCGAACGATTTCCTACCAATTTACGTCTGCTAGCCTTCATTCGTGGCTTGCCGTCGTATATCTTCCTTAGGCGAGCTGCCTAAGGCTTCGGCGACTCCAACGCTGCTGAATTTTCGCCCTTTCTGTGTTCTTTTGCTTGTATCACCAATTCATCCCATGATATACCAAGCCATATCGCAATTCCCTTCGCTCCTTTCTCCTCGCAGATCTGTAATCTCGCACGTGTTGACCTAACATTGGGATCAGCACCATGATAGAGTAAAAATCTCAATAATTCTGCACCAGCAGCGGTGGAGTTTCGTGCTGCATGCTGAAGGGGCGTGAAAGACTGGTCGTTCCGTCTGTAGTCCACCAAAGCACCTTGCTGGATCAAATGCTTCGCAAGTTCAATAGAGCAGGTTGTAGCTGCTACGTTGACTAGTGCAACCCCTAAGGAATTTGCATTTGATGCTTCAAAGACGTGTCGCCGCCATATCGCGACAAGAATTCGCTCTTTGTCATCTCTTCCAGCCGTCGCAGAAATTATTTTACCCGAAGTGTAATTGCTCAAGTACAGCGACTGGTCTCCCGACTCAAATGCCGAAGCAACAAGCCTTATCCAGGTTTCTACGATCTCGTGGCACCCGTACTTCAAGACCTCCGGGCCGATTAACCCAGGTATACTCCCGCGGTTATCTCTTGGGTCCATTCTGCCTCCCGGAGATGGGCTTTCGTATTGAAGTAAGAGGTGACGAAAAGCCTCTACATTATCATGTTTTATAGTAGCAACGAGCAACCTTTCGAATGTGAAATCTAGGTGGATATTGGTCGGTACGAAAAGATCAATCATGGAGGATGATCCCCACTGGCCAGCCCATGACTGTAGCTCTGTTTGGATAAGGTACGGAAGATTTCTGTACGCTTTCAAGAAGCATTTGAAGCCTTCCACTTTGTCTGCCCTTACTAAATCAAACAGTAATGGCTGCAACTCGTTTTCATCAATTTTTCCTTGTGCAGAAATTTTGGAAGCATCATGTTCGCGGTGAAATTTATCTAGATGCTCATTTCGCATGTTACGGGAGAGAAATCCCCCATTTTCGAACTCGCAACCAGGAAAATTACAGCTCCACGGCCGGTCATGGTATCTCATATGTGAGTTTCGAAGAACGGCGGTTTCGAAGCCGTGTCGTCGAAAGGAGCAATTAAGAAAGCCACATTTGAAGGGTCGATTGCCGTAGTGTCTCCGAATTGATTCGAGATGGGCCTCTGGTAGCCTTGCAGTGTTGCGGAAGATTGCTTCAAATTGTTTGTGTATTCGTACTGAAGAATTGGACAGAGTCAATGGGTCGAGATCAGTCCATTCGGCCTCTAAAGTAGTTAGATATGTACAATGTTGAGTTGCAATGATCGTACCCTTTGTCATCTGATATGCTGCTTTTGCCCAAAGTAGGCGGAAATGAACAGATTTACGTAGCGCAGTGTGCAATTTGGAGCAGTGCTTTTTGAACGCCTCCAAGCTGCGCGGAGAGGATGGCTCTTCAGAGCCATTGTATTGACAGTTGTGTCTTTCCGTGGTCAATGTCTCTAGAATGCTCACTAGTTCGTCCGGAACGCCAGCAGAATGATCAAAAGAGATATATTTCTTGAGAAGATCAAGCCATGTTGTTGTTGCAAAGTTGTGTAGTCTGTATACCCCAGAGAGAATATTTTGCTCTATGTCCTCATCGAGGATATCGATGTCATAATGGGGTTGGCAAAGATAGGTGATACAAGTCAAAGTAAGACCCAGCGTACTTTCGACTGCGTCTACTGAAGAGGCAATTTGCGGACTCAGAAAATATCTTCACGAGGAACACGTTAGCTCGAGTAACGGATTTGGAACTGGAAACTTACTCTTGGGCAGTGAAATGAACAAATTGCACGTATTCGTCAACAACCTCAATAATAGGCCCACAAATATGAATCAAGTTAAGCCTAGATGTTACTTTCGGTTGTCTATCCTTGTTTTTCGGGTCTACTAATAGAGCTTGCTCTAATTCGTGAATGGTCAAGGGTTTTGTGGATGAGCCTATCCATCCTAGGATCTTTCGAGCTTTTTGTCTCATGATCGGTGAACCAAGGTTATTGATTCGTTGAAGCACTCTTGCGTATCTGTAAAATTTGTCAGTGAGCATAAAATGCTAACCGTCTGCTTATCTTACGCGTCATCTAATGTTTCTGGAAGGATGCGAATATCGTTTTGTATTTCTTCCACTTCCAAGTGCTCAATACTACTCAAAATAATCTTGGCGTACAGGAACATGCCTGAAAGATAAGCTTCGATTTTCATTGTATTACGTACACGGGACGTACCTCTCGAATTGGAAGCAAGGGGAGCCAAGAAACGCTCGATGTCCGCTTGAGCTTCGGGTAGAAACTGGCGTTCTTCAAACCATGTCAGAGTGTGATGCGTTATGAACGTCTGAATACTACCAGAATTCCGGTTGTCTACGCGAATTACTTTGGACTGATCCCTGAGGATGTCGGTTATGTCTGCCTCTGGGCGGCTGCTTATGAGCAATTTTGTTTCAGAACAATCCTTCCCTATATCAAGAAGATACTTCAAAAGACGACTACGTTCAATTCTATCTATTTCATCCAGGCCATCCACAATAATGAAGACCGGACCAGCGCGATGCAGGAGCGTTGATAGCAAGGTCTTGGAAGCATCGATGCTGCTTTTAAGACTTTGACGGCTTGATTGGCATAGAATCGCTTGAAGGTCATCGTCGAACGAAGCCAGCTGGAAAATCAACGAGTGGATTATCGATAATGCTGAGACGTTATTAGAGAAAGTGTAGCTGAGGAAGGCGTAAAGAGTACGCCCGTGGTTCTGCGTCTCATTTACTGCGTTGCTGGACAAAAACGTCTTGCCTACCAGGAGATATGATTAGCTTAGTGTGAACTTTCAAGCATTTGAGTCATGATTCACCGGAACCAGGTATGCCCTGTAGCCAAAGTATTGTCGTTGAGGCGTCTTTAATATCTATCCAGCTGGCAAAGACAGGGTCCTTGATCAACCAGGTCCCTGTTCCATCGCAGCGACGAGCATGAAGCCAATCGAGTTTGTTTCCATACGTTCTTGGGGAGATTTCGGTCCTAATGCTCTGATATTCTTGGCGCTGATGTGCCTTCTCTGTGTTTTCGAAATGTTCGAGTGCTCGAGCCCTAGCGTCATGCTCTGCTTGGATGTGTTCCAAGCGAACACCGTTTCTCATGAGCATTGTGTGTCGCTCTATGTGATTTATGATGACTTTGATCTTATCTCGTTGTTTGGGCCATAAAGATTCGAAAAAGTATTTCCAGCCTGAGGCTGTTTTAGAAGTTTATGATGAATGATCGTCTTGGATATCACTTACGTGGCAAGCTGAAAAACCTAAGTGACACAAGATAAAAGTCGAGAATATCTTTGAAAAACATTGCCAGAAGCTCTTTAATATGTGTGTTATGCCCGAAAAGGTCAACAGACTTCTTAAACTCTGGCAAGCGAACACCGATATCTGCCGTGGTGTCGATGATGGCGTCTAAAGATTGCTTCAATACGCTGGTCATTTGAAGCAAAAGCTTGATGGGACCCCAAATTAGAGCCAATATTTCGGGCTTCGCCTGCATGAAAACCTCCACAATGCTTGCGTAGCCTCTGAGACCTTCCAGGTAGGGCTCGATCTTAGACAGGTGCCGAAGCTGCCCATTCTTCGACTGTTCGTGCTGCAGCTTGTCTGTAGCATCATACACATCGTCTATAGAAGTTGTCTTTAGCAATTCATTGTATAACTCGTCGTTTTTGAGGTTTGTCCGGAATTCTTGCACAATGTTCTCAAAGACTTGTTGAACTGGATCGTCGTGAGCAGCCATAATCACTGCGCTACGATCGAGGGGGGTATTGGAGTAAACCTTCTTCGCACTGACCTCGAGAAGTGGACATAATCTTTTCAGGTCCGCGTGGATGAGGCTCATTCGCTTATATGTGGCAGTGCCTGCGCCAGGTTGTGCGCTGTCAGCTGTTGTGCGCCCACGAGGCGTATTCGCAGCAACGTGAATGTGCCTTCTTACTCGGTCTCAACTCACCCGCTACCGCAATCCCAAGGGTGGTCAATATTGTAATCGTCCATAAACACGAGCATGGTCTAGAAACTTGTCTTTCATCGCATATTCGAGTATCGCGCAAATGCAGCCGGTCTGATTGCGAAGTTTGATGAATGGATCGTCGTTGATGTTTAGAATTCAGCCTCGAACAGTGAGGCGGATTTTGCCTGTTTCTCTGGCAGCCTCGTGCACGCAAGGCAACCGCATGCACGGGTCGAAAAGCGACAAGACGACGCCAAGGTGTTCTTCGCTTCCAACAAGAGGCACAAATTGGTGTTTGTTTCGCAGACTCTTTACAGTCCTGCCTACAGCCTCAGAATATACATGAACGATATGGCGCCTGGACATGGCCCAATGCCACGCGAAAACGCTCAGAAGCGTGCCTTCCCGGGAACGAATCAGTCTTGGCCCGCTCGCAAAAGACAGTGCACACAACCTTTTGTACCGGCTCCTGTGCATACAACACATCCCGGAACAGACCAAGGTTATCCTACCAATGCTCCTCATAGTAGTTCATTCCAACACGAAAGTACGAATCAAAGCTCACCGATGGTTCAAAACACTTTCTCTTATGGACTACAGTTTCATCATTCCAACACGGAAAAGCCATATCTAACGAACGTAAACGACTCCGTGGCATCGAGTTCTCTTGCCAAAGAGCCGTTTCTCGGAGCCAACACAATCGACAGTGGAATGCTCGAAACATCTCTTGGTTTCGAAGGCTTCGAACACGTTCCAAATTCCGTAATCACTCTATACAATTTTACATGAGTAGAGTCGCTGACTCTTATAGCTCGACAACGCAACAGATTCATGGCGCATCGGTTGTACAAGTGAAAATGACAAGCAAAATGCTGAACTGTCACACGCCTCTTTGTCAATTGCCCGAGATGGCCATTTAATTCGCATCTCAAACAAAGACAATCCGGTAACTCATCATAATCATCCTGGCCACCAGAACCCGTTAGGATTTGGATTAGGACCTCAAAATAATGAACTAAAGCACCAAATGAGAGTACCTGATGTCATACCAATTGCTGATATTGATTCGGGCTCGACAAATTATTTGACCTACAATGCATCAGATCATACATCGGACATGCCAAGAGACGGTGAAAATGATGCTTACAACTCAGTAGCTTCTTCTGAAGCCATTGGTTCTATTTCAGGCGACGCTTGCTTTGGAGTTGTATGTGAAAGTCCTATCTCTAAGCTTAATTTGCTAACATCAGCAAGCTAGTGATACCCACCATGATTACACTGAATGAGAACCAATCAAACGACATCACGCCGCTTCTTATGAAGCCTTTAGGAGGGTTGATTAAGCTCAGCTTTCAGGATTCAGATGAGTATGCTGGAATTCTGGGACTACCAGCCCTGCGCAAGCTCTTAGATGAAGTCACTATCAGTTTATCTACAACGTTACATAGGTCGTCCACTGGACGCAACGGAACCCTGCGTAGGAAAACAAATAAACCGCAGCTTTGCGATTGTGTATTGCGTATAATAGTGCGGGGTTCAATGGATCAAAGATATTCAATAGGCAACTTACTTTCGGAAGCAGGTCTTTACTTACAACACCCGTCAGCAACCGAAATTGAAAGCGACGCTGAGTACTCCAACCCGCACTATTTAGTTCGTCCGGGCTCACAAATGCCCACTTTAGACCGACTCTCAATTAATGAGGAGGAAAACACAGCATCAGCACCATCATCGGCATCCGAGAGAATGAACGAAATGGAGAAGAGTCGAATTATGCAGATATTCGATCTTGCCAGCGATAATGAAATAGTTCATGAGGTTGCACAAAGTAATCGTCTGAAATCGACTTTGAAATCGTAGGGAGACCTTCGCTCAGAGACAGCATTCGCTGACAGTTGCAGTCATCAACTTACAGCTCTTGCTATGATGATTGAAAAAGAACAAGGCATCGTACACAAGTCAATATTTCCGTCTCTCTGGGAAGCGGCTGATATTTCAGGATCAAGGAAACGGTATTATATGGTAGCGAAGCACTAGAAACTCGGTGTACTGACTCTTCGCTTACAGATATCGCAACAAGATCACTGGTCTCCGCGTCAACACACTTGGTCCGATAAAAGGCGGAATACTTGCGGACGTAGGTTTTGGAGCTTTCTGGACACATATTCAGAAATACTGATACTAGGATCAGGATATGGGACTTGGTAAAACGCTTAGTATACTGGCTCTAGTCTGTTGGTACCTCGATGCAAAAAGCTCGCGATCAGGCACTGGCCCAACCTTGGTCGTGACCCCAAAATCTAGTAAGAACATATAAATGCGCCTCTACTATCTCTGTAAAGAAGACTGACGAGTGAATATCAGTTCTACCTGCATGGCAGCATCAAATTCAGCGGTACGACACGTGATCTTTTGACTGAACCGGACACTGACTGAGACTTTTGAGACATATTCATTCCCAAAACATACGAGTAGAAGTTTATTATGGCCCCACACGACGACAAGTGGCCACGAATTTCAAGGACTGCGACATTGTCCTGACCACATACGAGACTTTACGAAATGACTGGACGGCTAATGATACGCTCTATCAAGAACGCTGGCACCGAGTTGTTCTGGACGAAGGTGAGGGAACCAACTGATTGGGGTTTTTATGGCCGTGTTCAGCTGACACGAAGGTCAGCCCACCATATTCGGAACAGATCCTCCCAACTTTTTAAAGCGGCTTGTGCCATCCCATCCCACTACCGGTGGTGTCTAACTGGAACACCGGTGCATAATTCACTGGATGATTATGGCGCTCTTTTGAGTTTCGTTCGAGTTCCACAGCTTACCGAGAAGGCAATGTTTGACTTCTGGATCACATCTCCCATCAAGAAGACCAGAACTTCATGCGGCTTCGATAGACTGCAAAGTCTTGTAAAGGCAACATGCTTACGCCGCACAAAAACTGCGATTGGGTACTCACTTGACCTTCTACCGCGTATTGATGAAGTTGAGTATGTAGATCTCCATCCCGCAGATCAAGAAGTGTATGAATTCTTCAAGACGCGAACAGCAAATATCGCATCAGGGGCTTCATCAATCGATTCACAGGTCATGTCATCTGATCAAGCGAAAGACACCAACATCCTCTCTCTGCTAAACTTTTTGAGACTTATTTGCAATCACGGGGAGCAGCTGCTTCCGGAATCTGCCGTGGTCGCGTGGAATGCTCGAGACAGCAGCTCTGTTGATTGGGAAATGATGGATGAGAGCCGAACGAAGTGTACATTGTGCGAAAGAGACGTTGAAGACATCGAATCTGCCTGTTTTGGCGTTTCTACATTCCCTTGTCGACACGTCATCTGCCTTACATGTGCCATGCAAGATGAATGCGGTACGATTGATACAGAATTGACATGTCCAAAATGCAGAACCTATCAGGTCGAGAATAAAAGCAACTGTGTAATCAGCTCAGCTCTACCCCGTCTTCGGCCTTCAGCTAAAATTGAGGCTTTGTTGAAGAATCTCCGAATAGATCGCACACCACAAGGACCCCGTTGCGTAGGAACTCCAAACAAAAGGTTTGACCATTATCAACCTCTCTTTCAACTGCGTCTCTAACTTTTTTAGCGTTGTATTTTCCTACTGGGTTAAAATGCTCAATTTGATTCAGCAAGCACTAGAGGCAGAGGACTACCAAGTCTGTCGCATAGACGGAAGTTCAAGTCTGGAGCAAAGAAGGAATGCGATAAATCAGTTTAATGATGATCCCGATTGCACCATAATGCTAGCGAGCATCGGGAGCGCCGGAGAAGGGTGGGTAGATTATGCCTTTACCACATTGCGATCATCGACACTAACAGATATTCTACGCTCCAGAATTGACCTGACAGTTGCCAATCGTGTTCATTTGATTGAACCACATTGGAACCCGATGGCTGAATCACAAGCCGTAGACCGCGTTCATCGCATAGGTCAAGTACGCGAAGTGGTCATCCGAAGATATGTTACGCGCAACACCATCGAGACTGTAAGTGTATCAATTAATAAAATACGTACTACCTGAATACGAATAGTTAACTGATCATAGTATATTCAATGGGTCCAACAACAGAAGTTGAAACTCATTAGTCGCATGGTAGATTCTGATGAAGCGACGCAGGCCGATATCGACATGGAGCGGTGGCAGGTATGGAGATTCGGAATTCGAAAATACTGACACACTAACACACAAATCAGATGTTACAGCAAAACTTGGGCTGCTAAAGTATGCTACGAAGACTATCGAATGACATCGCACGTTCTTCACAATAAGAGCAAGCAAACTGGGTTGACGTTTGACGATTAATCTCGTTAAGCTGAAGAGATGAACCCTAATTAAAATAAAGATTCATCTGTAAAGTTTATGCTAGCAAGAATAGGAATGGCCGAAACAATTGTTGATGCTTACATGGCGTGATGTGTAATGCAAACACAACATCGAATTTAGGCTTTCTTAAACACTCGCTGAGCAGGTCATCATATGACATTTCCTATTGAGGGAATGCTTCATCCTGATTCTCGAACTTTTCAGAAAACAAATATCTTCTTCTCTGACCTTAACTGTTATTTAAAAGGGTTGATTGAAGTGACTTGCAATAGCTTCCTGCATAAATCAGGGGCTTGAATGATGATGGTATTCGAGTTCTCACGCACGCACATTACACTCTCTTTACTTGAACTTACAGAAAAACATCATTTGATCTCAAGCGCATTGTTTTGCAGACAGCTCAGTAGAGCACCTTTTAGCACCGTAGATCGGTTGACCAAGAGGTTCAGAGATAAAATGGCTCACTTTCGATTAGGTCATCATAAAAATGAGGAAGCCTACCATGTTCAATGTTCTGGTAGTGGGAAAGCGATCCCTGTGTAGAGCTGGAAAAGAATTGCCTCACAACCAAATACCACATATGGACAACCGAACGATTCATGGGTGGCAGGGCAGCTACATGCGCTGTCTCTTGTTGAGACATATCAAACGCCGATACGGACAAATCAAACTTCTTCGTATCTCGGGGCCGGTGGGATCGTCGGCATAATGTCCGCTGCTGAACACTGGCGAAGAGGCGAGGTCTGCCCTTTATACGATGCGGTCCACTGGACGAAGTTTTGTTTAGGTGTCCGGCTGCGTTTCAGACTGCAGTCTTGTTCAGACGGCTCCGACGTTCTGACAGGCGCTTGTTTAATCACAGACAAGGTAGCTCAGGCACCATAGAGCTATTTGCAAGACTTTACTGGGATGCGCGTCTGGTCTTCCTTCGTCTATAAGCACATAATGCATAATTTGTACCAGAATCCAAACTCCATACATGAGGGAGGCCAAAGCCCAGTGGTATCATATCCCATACTTCCGTATAACACCAAGAGATTACCTGTAACTAAGTATCATCTACTCGTAGCCAAACGCCGAGATGCCCATATACATCACTGTGGCTGAAACGCATGAAAAAACAGAAGGCAGCCATGTCCCTACGAAGACGATGAAGCAGAGTCCTCGGCGGCAGGAGATAGAGCAACAACGCTGCTAGCCTTTAGGCTCTTGACTGCATTATCCACCTCACCACTGGCCATTTGTTGCCACTTCTCCCTCGTGTCTTGATCAGCAAGGGCATCTGCACCTGCTTCGCCAACCTTCTCGTATAACAGGCGCGAAACATCGCGATTTATTTCGGTATACTCTTCCTTCGTAACATCCTTCTTCAGATAGAGTGGTTTTAGAACGGCGGTGACCATCCTTTGCAGCTCTGCTTTGGTAGAATAAGAAAGTGTGGGACGGGACGGCGATGAGTCCTTTGAGCGCGGCGGGCTGCTCAGACCAGCGGAGCGATGAGTGAGCTTGCGACGTCCAGGTCGATCTTCGTCAGCGGGTGAAAAAGGTGAGTATGTAGGTGAGAGCTGCTCGTCTTGCTGTGTTGGCGACTTTGAGCGAGTAAGGTTAAGTGGCGGTGGAGTAGTCATGCCGTGTGGCTTCTGGTAAACAGGTGACAATCCAGGCGAAGAGTTTTGAGGCGAGCAGGCTCGCTCGACGATAATACGCCGAGGCTGTGGAGCAGCAATCTCCTTGTCGCGTTCTGCAAAACGATCGACCTCGACTTCTTGCAGCAATGACTGAAGAAACCCAGGGGCGGCAGGTGCTTCGCCGGCTGGAACAGCAGGCGGTGAAGTGGCGGGTGCCGCGGGAAGCTGGTGACTGATCGTGCTTCGACGAGCTGCAGCTGAGGATGATTCTCCATTGTCCATATGTAGGCGGGTCCTAGGACGCTTCAGCTTGCGCTCAGGCTTTTGTTCGCGAGGCTCGGATTCTGCAGGCGATGAATCAACGGACTTTCGCTTGCGTGCCCTGCGGCTGCTGGTGGTGCTGGGTGCGCTAGTTGTAGGTTGTTCGTCCATTTGTGCAAGTTGGTCTCGTGCTTTTTCAAATTGATTCCAAGCACGAAGCTCTTCTTGTGATTCGGGATCTTTAGGCGTTTTGGGAGGCTCGCGATGTAGTGCGCGGTTGGTGGGTCGGGACGACAGGTTGGAACCCCGTCGTCGGGAGTGAATATTATCGGCAGCGGCTCGGAAGCGAGTGCCAGCTCCCACTTGCTGAGCAAGAGCAAAACGTCTTTCCCATAGATGGTTATCCCGCCTCAGGATGTCGGACTGAGTCTCGGACTGTTCATCATCTTCGAAAGGAAACTCGATGTCGAACTGGAGACGATCCCAGACACTTTGCCATACACCGACCCACTCATCGGGGGCTCGATTATGGCGAGGTACTCGACTTCGTCCATTGACCCAGGCGGCAGGGCCTCGAGCCGCCGGCCGTCTTCGGGAGGCAGCTTCCAGCAAGCCAGGGTTCTCGACGCAGCCATGGCAGTACCAGGGACCACGTGATGGCATGCGGTCAAGGCCAGCACAGAAAACGTGACAGAGTTGTTCACAGCTGTGGCAGTACATGAGCTGTGACGCGTCGCCAAACTCGTCACAGACCATGCATGCGTCATAACTCCCGTCATCTTCTTCAAGTGTGTAGTCTTCCTCAATAATCATGGATGGATCAATATCGGCCACTTGTTGCTTGTCTTGCACGGCATACTCGGAAAGCTTCGGACCTAAACCAGTGTTAGTGAATGTCATCGGGCTAATACAACCATTATATAACGCCGATGTGGTGCGGACTGTGCAGAGGTTGAGCTAAGCTCGACTGACCATTTAGCCAGTAGCCGGGCCACTACCAGGCAACAACAGCAACATCGCAACTACAGCATTCGGTGGCGTCCTGGATTGACATACCTCCAACACGCGCGCTAAGCTCGACCATGTTGAAACTGGCTCGACATATTGGACAGCTGTTCGCCCTTTCCACCCACGGCTTCAAACACTCGTTGTGCAGATTGTGGCCACATGGCAATAAATGTGCGACCAGCTCGTCGTCCTTGGTGGGTTCAAAAGCCGACTTCTTGCTCTTGTCGTGAACTTGGCGGCCAACATCAGCCCCATGCTCAAGCGAGCCAGTCGCAAGCGGTGATTCGGTAGCGGTAGGGCCGTCGTCTTGGGGGGCGAGGTCGCCGAGGCAGACTATACAAGTCTCGGCCATTGGAATGGTGTTGTGAGAAGAAGGAACGAAGGTGCTGATCAACGCGATTCATAAGTCGAGAAGGTGGTCAAGGTGAAAGCGGGAGGGGTTCCACACTTTATAGGTCGCGCTCGGACGGCCAAGGCGTTAGCGTCGTGATCATTCACGACCCTGCAGCAGCCACACCTCGTAGGCAGGAAAGACACCCCGGAAACCCGTGATGACACAAGAAACGAAAATAGACAGGGTGGATACTTGTACCTTTAGAGAAGGAAGAGTCCGAATATAGGGCGATCAGTAAAGCCTGTGCCCTAAGTATCCATATCAGTAGTATCCCGGCGCACCTTACCACGTGTCAAAGTTCCCTAACCAGTCCTATATAACTTGCCAGGTCACCGAAAAGGAGCTTGGAATGCAAACAATGTTTCAGTACCGTTACTTCTGCTAGTGGCTCGCTCCCTGGCACCTTCAGTCCTAGGCATGTCAGACGCACCTCGGGTCACGAGTCTCCGCGATACCAGGTGCTGCCAGTCTCGGGCCGTACACACTTGCGGCTTCGTATTGTGGAATATTAAAACGCCCAGGACCAAATAATTGCGCGCATGCCAATTGATGCCATGAAAGGCGAGGTGGACGGCTCCCGTTACAGCGGTTCCTTATCGTATACGTAGCGATAAGCGGACCGGTGGAATCGTAGCGCGGTAGAGCCAGAAAGTTGCTTTACTGAGGCTATTCCGCCCACTGTACCACACTCTTGCTCGATGTGCATCGGGTTCACAAAATTTCTCGGTTCCAGATGTAGAAGTAAGGATAGTCAATAGCTAGGCCGATCTGACAATGCAAGACCGGGCCAGGAGTTGGCATGATTCAATGGTAACTTGTCTACGCGATCGCAGCGCGACTCGAGAGTCTGCAGCTCCGTGAGGACCCAGCCCTGGAGTGTATGGCTCTTGTATTTCTATATCTAATGTCTCGCGACCGTGTAAGCGCCAGCTGAGGCTGCCACTCGGATTGGGCGGTTCGCGCTCGCACTACGCGTGCAAATCTCCTACAAAGGTATAGAGATCCTGGGCCATCGATTTCGGACAGCTTCCAGGCAATTTACAGGTCGTCATGGCGATGGTGGCAGCGGCCGGGAGGCGGACGTCGCAGAAGCGAATCACTCATTCCCCGACTCCTCGCTCGTTTGCCGCGGTAGCTAAGCTTGCTAAATCAGTAACTAAAGGCATCGTCAGTAACATGGCAAGCAGGATTTGTTCGCGCAATCGAGTTGTGCTATTCTGACTGGAGCCTGGAGTGTGGTGGCGGTGAGGGGTTTGGTGTTGTCCAGTGGACACTTCAAAGATTTGTGAGAATGCCAAGCGCCTAACCGTACTTGTCCTAGCTTACATCACCCTGGCACACTTCAGTGTTCTTCTTCTGCTTGTGCTGTGAAGTCATAATGTAGCTATTTGAGCGGATTCTTGATTAGAACTTGAACATTGTGGGCAATGCGCGTAAAACAGGTGTGGTGGCAATCAACTGTCCAAGCGATTTCGTAATCCAACGAGGAGCGGCGGAGCTGCCTCGGTATGACCTCAACCTCTCCAAATGCAGGTCTTTGCCCGACTCGTGAAATTCAACGCAAGGGCAATGCAGTTTTCGTCCGTTCATGGCTTCCCACCTCTTCTTAAAACCTCATCTAGCCGCTCAATATTCTTTTCAATCGAAGACGGTTGACACAATGGTTCAAGAAACACGACAGTATGAGCTCATCCTGCTCGGTGCGACAGGATACACTGGCAAGCTGGTAGCGGAATGGGTCAGCACGCATCTGCCAGAGGACCTGAAGTGGGCGATTGCTGGGCGAAATGCGAAGAAGCTGCAGGGCGTTGTTGACGAGTTGACAAAATTGAATCCGAATCGCAAACAGCCAGGTATGTTCACAATTGATACGTGGAACAGCCACACATTAAGAATAAGCTGACTTTGGCAAGACGTTGAAACATGCGAACTCGAGAAAGATCAATTAGACACTCTCGTCAAAAAGACGAAGCTAGTCATCACAACCGTGGGGCCATTTATGTTCTATGGCGAGCCTGTCCTTGCTGCTTGTGCCAGTAACGGTACTCACTATCTGGATTGTACCGGCGAAGTGCCATGGATCTATGACATGATTGCCAAATACGATGCTCTAGCCAAGAAGAATCACAGCATCATCATCCCGGAATGCGGCCTCGATTCTGTCCCCGCTGATATAATGGCGTACGTGTTGGCAAGGGAAGTCCGCAAACGCTACAATGCAGCTTGTGAACGGGCTATAATGACGCTATACAAATTCAAATCCGGCATCAGCGGGGGTACTGCGCTCACCATGATAGAGCTAATGAACAATTACTCGCTCAGTCACCTAGCCAAGTCAATGCATCCGTACTCCTTATCTCCTGTCAAGGCGGATAACGTCGTGGGTCCACCAACAGGAAGCCTCTTGTACCGCCTGTTCGGCCTCTTATCTGTCCCGGAACTCGGCGGCGTGCAAACTACATACCTTATGGCGGGTGTTGATGAGTGTATCACCCATCGCTCCTGGGGTCTTTACCAGTCCTCGAGCAACCCATACGGCCCCAGGTTTCGCTTCAACGAGTATATGCGCACGCGCAATATCCTCACTGGCTTTACTTTCAAGCTTGCGCTTGGCCTTGCTGGTCTCTTCCTTGCCATTCCACCCACACGCTGGCTTATCGCGCCTCTCGTCAAGAAGTTCGTAATCCCTAGTCCAGGCCAGGGGCCAACCAGGGAGAGCATGAAGGACGACTTTATGTCGTACCGTGGCGTAGGTATCGCAGAAGATGGAAAGAGCAAGGTCACAGCGAAGGTTGATGTGGGCCACGGCGGCTACGCAGCGACAGCTGTTACCTTGAGTGCGGCTGCTCATGTTATTCTCCGTGGTCGAATTGAAGATACGGAGGCTGGGAGGCTGGGAGGCGGAATATTGACCCCGGCCACTCTGGGAGACCAGTATGTACAGACACTGAATGATTTTGGAATGAAGGTCAGCGTGAACAACTAGGTGGTCAATTGGCAGGCGGCTGTTCTGAATAGTATCACCGTATTGAGAGCGAGAAGGTATCAAACGAAGACTCTTTAATGATGGGCACCAACTTTTCAGCTGCTTTACGGTCTGAAGATTCTCTTCCTCCATGGCTGTGCCTTTCGCGGTTATTTGGTCTTGTAGTATTGACAATGCACGTGATAGCGCGCCATGCTGAATAAGCCTTCTGGCGAGTTTTGACCGGTGTGACACCTTGCCGATGTAACGCAGCTCCACAATCACGCCCCAGTCCTGGCAAAGACATTGGCCCTGGCCTTGTTGCTAAAGTCGTTACACATACCCTTGTTCACACTCGATTTGGGTACTAATTTAGTGTCTCGCATAAACCCCGATCTATTATAATGGCACTTTCCTCTCACAAGCTCCCCGCAGTGGTGGCAGTGGAGCTTAATACTGATGTGTGGTTGTCAGTGTTGGACTATGTCAGCAATTTCAACTCCTGTCAGATCAAAGAGTAGAAAGTTAATGTGGCTGTGTAGATCCGGATGCCTTCAGATCTCAAATCGCTCTGTTTAACTTCCAAAGCTCTTCGCGATCTCGCTACGCCATGTCTATACAGTGATGTATTTGTTCAGGTATGGCATGAGGAGTATCATGAACGATTCTTTCGTTCTATTGCCGCTGGTGGTCACGCACACCTTGTTCACACAAGGACATTGACAATCGAAGATAAGCCACCCTTGGCAGAATCAAATTCGATTGTAACAAGTCCACTTGAGCTTGGTTTTTGCGATGGGACTCCAACTCCAGCAGTAACGAAAGATAACACAATTTCACTTATCATACCAATGTTCCCCCACAACAAACTGCGTGCCTTCAGGTTTGTCGCGGGTTGCTTCTTCTCCGATCGAGCAACTTACCATTGTCAGATTCATATCCTCCCGACAGCTCAGCCTAGAGATTTACTTGAGAATTACCAAACATCAAGCAAATATAGAGCACATGATGTGTCCTCTAGATAGCGATGTTCGCTTCTCGTCACCTGATATAGTTTTTTTCCACGCCCTTCGGTCTTTAGATCTCCCGCTTCTGAGCCCCGAAGCGCTCAGACACCTTGTTCCTATGGTGATAGTGATGGGCAAATCCTTAGAATCTCTTTCATTAGGTTATTTTCCTGCAACTAGACTTCCGGAATCAAGCCCAGGAGTCTTTGCTTCCGTATTGGAAGACTTGGAAAAAGATTCTGAAGTGCTGTTACCGAGGCTCAAAGAGCTTCATCTAAAGAATTTCTACTTAAAGAATAATCTAGACTCACTTCTGAAGATTTTGCGATTCGATACATTAAAACGATTGTCACTATTCCATTGCTCTGGAGCAGAACATTTTTTCGCGGATCTTGCGCCGCATGTCAAGGGTTCAGTCACTGCTCTTGAACACCTTGCGATAATCTACTCGGAGTCTCAATTTCATGTGCCCTACGAGTCGATCCTGGCGCGAGAATGTTTTTGCAATCTTCTACAGTCAGAGGCTTTGACGAGTATTCACTTGTCATCGTATATCGAAAGCAACTTGATGAAGCATATTGTGGATTGCATTCAGAGAGCACCAAATATCCGCTCGCTCGGATTACATGTGCAGCATGACCATTCTGATGGGCAAGAGCCATCGCCTCTCTCTTTTACGCAATTTCGAACGGTTTGCGCTGCTTGCCCCGACTTGCGAGCTCTAGGATATCATATTCCTGAAAGTGATCTCTTTTCGGATCTGTGGGGAGGGCGAATGCCTCGAATGGAAAGTTTCCTGGTCGGTCAAGTGTTGAGTTCAATTCGAGGTTTTCAGGGTTTGCTAAGAATGAATAGGAATCGTTACAACTTCTTCCCGAGCTTCGCATTCTCCACTTACGCCAACCTAACTTGATCGAACCTCCTGAAAGAACCCATGACAATCGTCGAATGAATGACCTTGAAGTCGAATCGCAAACGTTTAAAATCCAACGATTCGCTAATGCCTTTTTCAGCTATCTATCCACTCGTAAATGGTGTCCTAAAATCAGTGCTCTGGTATTATGTTCCTCGCAGCACGCTATTGGCTTTGGCCAGCTGTCCAGAGTTCAACACTGTTATGTGAAAGGGTTCCAGACCGACACCATGGGCCGCTGTGCTGTTGTAGGTGTGCCAGTCACCAGGATGCAGTTGAGATGCACGGAACCATGGGCAGATATTCTCGACTTTGACCCGGAAATGTCCTGGTATAATCCCCTTCCTACACATTTCAACAACCTCTGAGCTCGAATCATGGAGGGACTTTCATGTAGGTGTGAGATACTTGAGGTGACTTCATTGTAATTTTCTGATTGATTTTGACACCTTTCAACTATGTCTCTGATATCTGGTCATCCTGCAGCGAGGATAGATTGGGGTAGTGCTTCCTTGCATGCGGATATGCAAAGATGTAGAAATCTAAACTTGGTTGTCCACGCTGTTCCTTCACACGTATTGATTCCATCCCCTAATTTTCATTGTTATCTGCATTTATTCCAGTGGCAAAGTCAAGCGAACACATGGTAATTGTGAGATCGGGATTGCGCTAGGTCTGGGAGTCACGTTCTCCGGCAGAATATTCCATCAATGGAGGTATCGGCTCGGACAGACAACCGGAAACCCTTCAATGATCTTTCCCCAAATATGCTTAAACGTGTTCATCGAACCCGCCCCATTTGAAACACATGTTTCAATATACGAGGCAGCTTAATAGCTGTTACAACGCCAAAATGGAATTCATTCCATGCTTGAACGAGGAATGCGTCCCTTGGTACAACCTTTTTGCTATCCGTCAGCTTCGGATCGAAGAAGTCATCAACAATAGCTTCAAGATCCTTCGAAAGTTTGTTTATGGTGCACACTCAACAGTCTGGCTTGTATCAGGATATCTGGTATACTTCCTTATCCTTTTTCTTCTTAAAGTCGCGTAAATTGTCATGATAAGAAAATTTATCTTAAACTGGTTGCCATCAAGGGTTGCCAGATCAACCTGTGCGCATTCGCCGAGGACTACAATTTTATACACATTCACCAGCTCACTCGCTTCTCGACATCATGGCTAGACCTTCAATTGTAGTACATTTGAAGTTACTAGCCCTACTGATCAAATACATTTTCAAGTGCAATCCTCTATACATATGATTCTTCCATGACTTCGACATATGAATCGACCGCATAGGTGGCTTAACCGCTCCTGAAATCGACACAGTTCAGCTTAATAGAAGTCCTTTCATTCCTCAATATCGAAGCCAGGCTAGTACACACAAGTAATGTATCGCAATCCTCAGTTCACCTAGTACACAATGATTGTAGACGTTAAACCGTCAAATATCGAATTGACTAGAGCTGAAGAATCTGTTCCCGATAATTAATCGCAAGTAGAAGCAGAGGAATCTTCCCAAAGACTCACTGCGTAACGAATCCCGCATTCAAGACTTTGGAGTAGTGCTGATCAACGAGTTTCAAAGGTTCATAGTCCAATCTGGATTGAACTGTGCTCTAAATATGCTCCTTGAAATGAGGTGAATCTGTGTGTTACTTCTGGCATGCTACGACCTTTGTGAGTACAGTCCGTTCTGGCTTCGTCTTTTCAATGAATCTTAAAATAAACACAGAACTTGTTTCAAAATTAACATTTACATTCTTTGTATAGAAGTCAATCAAATCTGTGTCCTTCAGCAAGGCACCAGTATTCCGAATTAATCACGTTTCTTCGTTCGCTCTCTCGAGTATGTTTCACTATTCGATATTACAAAATGCCTTGTCAGCATAAAGCGCCAGTAACAAAATATTATGGTGTTATTCGTCTTATCTAAGCTGCTTGAGTACGTCTCACGGGTGTTTGAACTATGGTTACACCTCAAATATTCTTCGAAGAATTATGTGCAGCCCTTGATGGTGGAACTAAAAGGCGATCTATTGACTCATACGTTCAATGTTTGAGGGGCTACGAGAAAGAAGAAGACAAACTGCTAGCTTTTTGGAGGCCCCTGAGTGATCGGAGCAATGCCATATATCCTTACGATTAGACCCAATAGCACCATGACGACAAGCAACCCATGGGTAATCTCCGCCGAGTTGCCGTTTCCCTGCGAATGGTGCTTATATGTTGAATAAAGCTATGGTCATGGGGAGTATTCCATTTTGCAAGCATTCCGTACCTCAAGGGCTCGCAATTTAGACAGAATACTATGACACCCCGCATCTGTTGTTTAGCAGAGTATATTTGCCGTTGCGTTGATTGTTGCATGAGCTAGGCTTGCAGTGACTTGGCACGTCATTGAAGTGTACATGGATTGCAAAATCCACTACTAAGACCCCGCCTCGTATCTTGCTATTCAAAACCTTGGTTTTATCTTGCAAGGACTGGGTTTCAACGTTCGCCAGTAAAGTTTGTCTCGTCAAAACTTTATCAATCACGAGATTGACTTCAAACCGCTCGTCGCAAACGCTGCTCCTGCATCAAGGGCAAGAGTAGGGTCGCCGCAGTTGGCAATAGCGCGGTCATGATCTCAGAATTCGTAGGCCTTCGTTTCGCGATGTGACTAAATCTCCAAGAATTATTCGTATCGGCGTAACGCTGGGCTGTTTTGCTAGTTCATGTACATGATGATGCCATGCAGGCTACTGACATGCAGCTGACTGGTGATCTTCCAGTGATTTCTCCTGTTCGACATAGGATAACCTTCCAACGATCTAATGGACTTTTTCATCCCGCTGTGCTTCGAGGTGATAATCCAAGTAGCAAATCTTTTCATAGATAGAATTATGTACAGATGTAACTTTATGGTGAGCTTGCTATGTTTAAGACGCTTAAAATACACAGTATAATGGCTCCAGGGACGCACTGTAGGATGTGAACGGAGAGCAACAATTATTAGAAATCCAGTTATACTATGATTGGTGAAACAAAGAGTTCGGTATTGCAAATAGCTGAGCAACAATCCTCCAGTGTACACATGGCATGAAATAACCGAAAGTTGCGTTCTTTGCCTAAAAGCTATGAAAACCTGCAGATGCTGTGCTTTACCCCACCCCTTGGGCAGCAAACGCATCTGGGCAAAGGAGCAAAGGGCGGATACTTGGCATCTACTACTAACGTCAAAAGGGTATAGAACTAGATATTTCGCCTAAAAGTGGGTTATATAGTATACTTCATGCAGATAGTGTTCGAATGAACAAACTGAGGGGTACTGACGGTGAATTTGTTTGCGTGTGGTGTACGCCCTGTAAGGTCCTTGTTCGTGTCTTCTGAGCGTTGTCCGCTTGATCACATTGGGTGTAGCTTGAAAAGTTACAGAATACGAGTCCGTTCATCGCCGGAAACCAAAGGCTAAACGCCACAAATGCTCTATCCTACATTTTTACAGGACTCTACCATGTTCAGTAGCAAACTTGGTAAGCGCTAAGGGAATAGCGGCATCGCAACATGTATCGCGAATTGAGAACGACCTGAGGCCTGGTCAGCGGTTCCAGATCGAAGGACCAGACTAACACATTCTGGTAGTAGGTTAGAACGAGCTCCGTCCATTGTGCTAGGATCAAAAAAGAATAAGACAGGCTCCAGACTCAAGCGGTGGGGGCAGTTAACGGCCAGATCACAGACAACTATAGATCTCGACACCCGAAGATGAACATCAACCACATCAAATGACTTTTGCCTCTTTTTGAAGGCGGCAGATTTCTTTAACTCCTGTGAGAATCCTAAAGAATGGCACAAGACGTTCTTGTGTGAATGATCCACGACAGACGAGTACTTTTCACCACACAGCGCCCATAGTCACTCGAAAGTGCTATGCATGGTAACATGAAGGATCTTTATTGTATCCAGTAAGTTTCAACAAAGCTCCCTGCCCGCTAAGACACTAAGAGGGAGCATTCTACTAGCGAATTTCGTAGCTAGGTATCCATTAGCAAGTCTACGGGTATACGCCCTTAGAGTTTTCCCTGTTCAGGCTCAGAAGCGGCTTTGCGATGTTGCCAGGGCATCTAGTCTGGACCAATGGCAAAGTTGATTTCGAGAATCCAGGATCGTGCGATGAGCATCAGATGTGGCGTTTCCTGGCGCGGATGCACCAGAGCCCAGAAGCGTTGGACAGAGCTGTGGCTGCTGCAGGAGTTTGGTACCTAAGTGCTGCACGCATGAAACTACTCAGGTCTTTGCAGGTTCCAGTCAACACCACTTCAGGAGAGCCTATGGTCAGTGTGACATAGCACTCAACCGCATGGCCTAGTCAATCAAATCATCACCTATGGCATATCCACGTTGTAGACGCATCTGCCATCGTAGCGGCAAAGGTCATTGCACCTATTTCTACTTGTATTTGCTCCATTTCATTCTACAGGATGAAAGTAAAGTGATATTGAGGGCGCTGAACATGACTTGACGGGTGTTTGTTCTATCAAAGGATTCAAACTGACTCCGAGAACACCTCAATTAGAGAGCGATCTGTTTCGAAGCCATCTTACCTACGATCTTAGACCTGTCCTAGGCGGCGCGAAGGGCTCCGGGCCTCGGTGGAGTCACCTTCGTGTTCTCAGTCCAGAACGTCGCTGATCGTCAGAGCACACTTTGACGACTATCACAGTAACAGGGGCATCGTACGGAGAAGAACAGTCGCTAAAAACAGTCGCGTCCGGCCGTTAGTCCGCTAGTGGCGTCCAGGACCCCTCTGGCTGAGGTTCAACGGTGCACCTTGCTTTATAGAGTTTGTTGCTAAAATCACTATAGCCGGTTTGGGGCTGTTCTAACACTCTTGAACATCGCTCCCTGGGCCTCAACTGGAAGCTTCCTGCCCAACCTGGATAAACCACAGGCGATTGAAACTTTCGCTTCAGCACGCTTCAGCACGCTTCAGGACCGGATGCGACTGCTCCACCGTTGGCTGCTTATTATGTACTTGTCGTATGTTTCATCAGCTTGGCGAAGCCAGACCGCTGAGCCCAGGCTTTGCTCCCTATGAGCGGCTCACAATCTGGCTTGTGGCTTTGTGCTTAGCTGAAGACGAACGGCAATCATGAGAAACATGACTTTGCAGGTGTACCCGGCACATTCAACATTTGCCAAAACTCAACGCAAATGCTGCCTGCGCCGGCCGGTCGGAGCTTTGATAATTGCGTCGAATCGCGTGTAACGGAGCACGGCCACACCCGCTAGATGTACCAATTGCACACCGATTCATTGCACATCTCCAATCATGTTCGATCCGCAACAAACTCCGTTACTTTTCATCGGTTGTTGTCCATTTGTTCTAACCTAGCGTCCTTCTCGCCACTGTGCCAGTCGTGCCAAACCAGCCCTTTGCAATTGAATGCGGCAAAGATTGTGTCAGCATAAGATCTTGGATTTCACATTTCTTGGATACATGGCTCAAATGATCTGCTCCATCGTTTTCGAATTAAAAATTTAGACAGCTGTCAGCAGATGGCATTCACTGTAACCGTACATTGTACGTCGAGTTTGGGCACTTAAAAAGTAGGAAAGATATTACACCCGCTCATTTCAAAGACATCAGTCTCTTCGATAAGGTATGATGCCACCTGATCTTCACAGGGACTGGCTTCAGACCGTTGCCAAGAGGGTCGATGCTTTTCTTCCGAAGCGGTGGCATTTGCTGAGGTACAATGCGTCAATGCGTCGAAGTGTCCTGCAAGCTGCATGGAGGCTTTTGCGAACACGAAGCTAGGAGTTTCACCAACCACCTTCAGTGCGTTCGTGAGCTGGCAGAATGATGCATGCCCAGCGACAAGGTGCACAAGACACCAAATGTTGTCCTCGCTATGCTCATTGCCCCGGACAAGGGGTTCAGGAGGAAAACTTAATTGTTGTGTAATCGGCATCACAGCACAATGATAGCCTCTCATTGCGGTTGGATTGGCTGAGGTCAATATCCCATGCATTTGTCGCAGTTTCGGTCAAGATGTCTCATACCAGTATTTTCGCTGGCTTGAATGTTCAACATCTGTATAACTTCGAATGTCTACATAAAGAAACAGAGAACAATAGGTTTTATGTTCCCCATTTCAGAAGGAACCAAATCTTTAGCCGTAGCTTTTGACTAGTGATGCATCAATGAGACGAGCGTCAGAAGCTTTTCCGCTGCCCAAAGTAGTGGCGTTGTTGCCGCTGATCGCCCACGTTTTATCCTGCAGCATGCATTCTTTGACATCCGGTGTTCCGCTATTCCCCTGATTCCCTGTTCTTCCAATTTGCTTCCTGAATACTATTAATTGGCGCTTCGCCTCTTCCTTTCTCGCTTGTGATACTGAGGCCGATCTAACATCGTTATGTCTGGTCGCTTTCATCCCCAAATCGAGCAATGGCAAAAATGGCCCACACCAAACTACATCGACCCTGTCACTCAGCCAAAATACGTTCTCATATTCTCAAGTATCATCGGGCCTATCAGCATTGCATTGCTCTCTGCGCGCCTTTGGGTTGGATTACGCATACAACGTAACGATGGATGGGATGGTAAGTGTGCAGTACTCATTGCAAGTGGACCAATTGCTGACATTCTCATTTAATCTTGCAGACTGGTTGATACTTGTCTCAATGGTACGAATAGGCTTCTAAATTCGAAAGAATGGACACTAACAACCGTAGTTTCCTGTCCTAACTTTGACCATCATGTTTCCGTTGAGTGAGTGCTACGCAGAGCAAAGTTTATGTCACAATTAACTTGGTTTAGTTACGGAATTACATCGCTTCAATCGCCACATATGGGATGTCGAACCTGAATATTTCGCGGTCCAGCAGAATTACGTTCGAGCAATATATTCACTCTTCGCCTTGGCATCTGGCTTGATAAGGCTGTCCATTCTTCTGTTCTACAGAAGGCTATCATCGCGAGCAATCTCAACGTCCTTTCGATGGCTTTTGTGGATCACTATCATATCAGTTGGGGCATCCATGGTAGCATTTTTCATTACGCCCATATTTTTGTGCAGTCCCGCTTTCGCATTCTGGGAGCAGTCAGATGCCACGGAGCTGGCAAAAGGCTACCAATACAAGTGTGCCAGTGAAGGGGCGGACGTAGTTGCATATGGTATTATCTCCACAGTACAGGACCTCATCATTGCAATGCTCCCGATGTTGCTTTGCTGGAATCTTCAGTTGCGCTGCCGTCAAAAGATTGCGCTTTACAGTATATTCGTTGTGGCCTACATGGCGGTTGCCATCGGCGGAGTACGAACATCCAAAAGCTATCGCATGCTCTTCAAGACAGACGATGTCACATGGGTGGCGAGTGATACATGGATATGGTTCCTTCTGGAACTACATTTGGTCTTCGTGTGCGCAAACGCACCAGCGCTCCGTATCTTCTACTGCCATTTTTTCATAAATAGGCGCACGCCCAGAATCCAATTCAGTTGGCCAGGGCGGCGACATACCACCGACACAAACACAACTGCTGGTTCTGTTGGCTCAGTTTCGACAATTTGGGCGAAGGTGTACTTCTGGAAACAACACCAGCGTCGAAGTGGCACCGGATACCTTTCAGTGCCGCTTACAAACACATCTACTGACATGCTCGGCGGGGTTGTTCACATGAATGCGCATGTCGACCCTGGTCATGAGCACGGCGATGGCACGCTCAGACCGTTTGGTCCCGAATACATCGAAACAATTGTTCCTCGCAATAATGCAAACCAAGCTCCACCCGACGTCGAACTGGGTAGGTGTTCAACACTCGCTTCAACCAGTGGCGATAAGCAACAAGCTCCCCAAGCAGTGGCATCGCCTGCTTCTATTAGATGGCCTCTGCCACCGAATCATTCTTTTACCATGCCACAACGAATTTGCTGGGATCGCCAAGGAAAATATTTCGTTTGGACGCCATGGGAGAAGCCTATTGAAGTACCAGAACGCACTAGCAGTATAGGCAAAGTTTTTAAGCGATGATTTACGAATTACTTGTATCACTCATGAATTTACTGTATTAAACGATCGAAATGGTTAGATTTGTTCGATATTGTAGCAATACACGGAGCAATCCATCAGTTGGCATAATCAGGAGTTTCTGGTACCATATGATGGTAGCACGTGCCCTCCGATTTCCTCGTGGGGAGCATGGAACAATCATGCTACCACAATCAGCATTTGAGGGATCTTGAGAATTTATATACGTTAGATTAGACTATCCTCTTTTCTTACCACACTCAAGCCTCTAGATCTTGCCATGGGTGATCCTCCGAAATTCAAACTCAAAAAAAGCTTTTCATTCTTCCAACCAGCACCACAGCATGTCTGGCTCATCCACACAAGTACCAACGTCAACAACGTAGAAGGGCCAATCCTCACAACAGTGATCGATCGCAACGCAGTCGTCATAACGTCAACGGCAGATGCAGCCCGAGAGAAGATCGTTGCAGCTGCAGATGAGATTGCGAGTAGAAATAAGTGGCATCGAAAGGCACTGAGAAGTACAGGACCGGGCGTCTTCGGTGCTGGAGATTTGTGCTGTGATGTTGAGGAGCGTAAGTCTAGGAACGGAACTCTCGATGATAGGATTTTGAGGGCGAGGGTATCTGGGTGGAAACTTTCAGTTATCAACAGATAAGAAGATCAAAAATGCCTATTTAAGTTTGATTTAGTATACCAGGGTTTGTGTACACCATGCGCAAGAGTGCTCATGGTATCGCAGCACGATGTTCTGCGGAGATTTTAGTGTTCCAGAGAGGGAGAGAAAAATTACAAAACAATCCGTCCGTTAAGCCTTCCTCAGCGATCCGGATGAATTTCCTGGAGATTGGTTCTTTACTTTTGTATTTGACGAGTGGATTAAGTGCATCCTCTAGGGTGCATCTGTCATCAACTTTCAGAGCTGCTAATATGCGGCCACAACGCGTCTGACATGTATGCGCTGTGGTAGAAATAAGGTCCTATCTCTGTTCGACTTAGTCGTCTGTGAGTCAGACCGGCTAGACCTGCAGACTTTGTACACTGCGTAATGCCAGTGTAATGCTGGACAGTCACAGTCAAGGGCCTTCATGCAGATAGAAGATCTCAAAATATAGTTGGACTTCACGGTAGCGTAGAGATGCATGGAGGGACGTTACTGATCTAAGCGCCGAGGCAGGTTAAGCGAGTCCACCCATGTTGTAAGCATCTTACACTTCAATTCATCCCTTCTTCACACCCCACGGAAACTATGCATCTGCACGCCACCTCACGATGCGCAAGACGCTCAGAAGGTCATGCGATGCTTGTGCAAAGTCGAAACTAAGCTGCGATCTCCGTTCGCCGCAATGCTCACGGTGCATCAAGAGGAAGACTGCCTGCGTATACGCGAACCAGCCGCTTACCTCACCACCGTTGCAAAGCACTGCTGTAGCTACCCAAAGCTCCCCTAATAATGCTGAGGATGCAACTGTGATGCATCTGACAAGCTCAATGACAAACGTTAGAAGCCCCGGAAATCAATCCTTCGATCCCTTCGATTCATACCCACGGACCAGACTCCCACGAGCACACGTCCAGCGACTCATCCAGCACTGTGAGTTCTCAGCCTACCACCACTGCGGCTTTCTCTTACTGTAACTATCGCTAATTGAACAAAGTTTTGTCAAACATTGCCTTCCAGTACTATCCATTGGATCTCAACGCAGCATCAAACCCCTTTGTGGTATCTTGGTGGCCTCTTGCCCTTGCAGACCCTGCTCTTTTTCATGTTTCCCTACAAACTGCTTCTTTAGACATAGATCTCAGGGCCCAAAAAGGGTTCAAAAGCTCCGAAATCTTGATGGCAGACTCAGTATCCCTAGTACGTCACAGGATCGAAAATCCTGTTTTGGCATCTAGGGATGAGACCATGGACTCAGTCGTTACATTGGCCGCTATTGAGGTAAGGTCCACTATCCACAAGAAGACTATGCATAATTTCCAAGACTAACACCGCTTTGGCAGTTTGGTAAAGGCAACACATCAATTGGCACGATGCACATTGATGGTGTCAAGCGAATGGTTCAGATGAGAGGAGGAATGCGCCAACTGAAGCTCACAAGCCCACTCACAGCAAGAATGGTCTCTTGGTATGTGAAGAGTCGGAAGGGAGTGACCTGGCATTCTCTACTGACACGTCGATGATAGGGTATCCATGATAGTGATGCAATCCCCTCAATTTTCGACACAGGAAGATTCAGGCGTTGGGCTCGGAATAGCTCCGATTCCGCAGTGGCGCGATGCTGACCCCGATTTGAGAGACCTTGGTCTATCACGTCTTGATGGGCTCAACCTCGATCCTGCAATCAGCGACATTCTTTTCCGCCTGCGAAGTTTGTTTCACAACCCTGAGAGGAACAATTTGACAAGCACCGATCTCCATGATTTAACCTGCTTTGTTCTACACAGGCTACTTAGCTGGTCTCCTCAACAGGTGTACGCCCACATCCCGCAAGCGCAAATGGTCTCTGCAGGCATTCGACATGCAGTTGCCCTCTATCTACTCATCAATCATGGCCCAACATATTTTTCGCATGCACATCTTCAGTACGAGCTTATACTAGAACTGAAGGCTAGCATCGGACACTCATTGGACTTTCTATGCCTCAGCCACCCAACACTCGCTCTTTGGCTGCTGTCGGTGGGCCTGGTTGCCTCTAATGGAACGCCAGACTACCATTGGTTTGTAAATCAAGCCCGAATTGTTGCGAAGAGCGAGGACATTCATACTTGGGAGGATATGCTTGGTCGACTCAAGGAGATCCTGTGGTATCCGAAGCTGCAAACGGAACATTTCTTCCATCACAGATGGGAGGAAATTCTGGCAATCACGGCACACGACCAGCCTAGCAGGCAATGACTTTTGTACGGGAAACCCGATCCGTACCTTCCTAGGTGACCTTCGGATATAGCGACCACCGCTCCGCTCATAGTGGTCTGATATTGGGAAGGGTTCGTTTAGAACCAAAAGAGGCTTAGTCTCCGATGAGCGAGGTGGGTCAGACGTGACATGGGCAGATCAACACTTCGTCTATCTGTCGGACACTAGTCTTGTTTTGTCATACTCACTGCGTCCACTGATTTCCCAGAAAATACGAACTACTCGTGTTTCCCTAGCATCAATATTTGGTGCTTACCAAGAAATCACTGAGGTTCGGAGTCTAAACCTTTCCCAGCTTCTAGGCCCATAACTTGGTCCTTGCTTTGAGGAACATCGCGTGGGTACCTCTAGGTGCCTGGCATGATCAAGGGCTCAGAGTTCCGAGCCATCCCGCCCTCCACATCGTTCTTTGCGATCAAGGCATATCATGCCTGAATCTTGGTGCCGACCAAAGGATTTCCACAATCTTTGGGCGAATGGGCTTTCACTTGGTCCTAATCGACACTATCTCCTGACTGAAACTCGTTGTATAAGAACCATCAGAACTCCTCAAAATGCGGTTTTTGCAATTTAGTTACTTATATTTCTACGATGGCAACGAAGTTCAACGATAGTGTTACAACGCATGGCATGCAAATGCCAAAGGCAGTAACAGGGAATATCCCAAAACCAATGGAGAATCTCATATCATACATTTCTGATGGTTGGACGGGCTGGCAAATTGTCCTCACGACCCTACTTGTCCTGGCGACATACGATCAAGGTCAGAGAATCTACAAGCTTAATGATGGTCGTGTAACCAGACACTAATTCTATGTAAAGCCATGTACATCAAGCGAAAAGGGCCAATAGCCGGTCCTGCGTTCAAAATACCGTTCATAGGACCATTCATCCAAGCCTTACACCCCAAATTCGATTTGTATCTTGTTCAATGGGCTAGTGGACCGCTCAGCTGTGTATCTGTGTTCCATAAGCATGTATTCCCTTCGTCTCTGTATAGACTTTCCTAACGGCGTTGATTTTAGGTTTGTTGTCTTAGCTTCGGATCGAGACATCGCACACAAAGTCTTCAAATCCCCTGGCTACGTCAAGCCATGCATCGTACCAATTGCAGAGGATATAATGGGCTCAAATGCTTGGATCTTCCTGCAAGGCAAAGCTCATGCTGAATACCGTAGAGGTTTGGCGGGATTGTTCACACCAAAGGCTCTCAGCACCTACCTGCCGGTTCAAGAGAAGGTATACAGCGAGTACTTTCGCAGGTTCATCAACACCACTCGGGAAAATGAAGATAAACCTACTAAGTTTATGGGCCTCTTCCGGGAGATCAATTGCGCTCTTTCTTGCCGCACATTCTTTGGAGATTACATCTCTCAGGATGCTGTGAAGCGAATCGCAGACGACTTTTACTTGGTCACAGCTGCTCTGGAACTCGTCAACATACCGTTCTCCATGTATGTCCCGGGCACAAAACCATGGAAGGGAAAGCGAACGGCAGATGCAGTGCAAGTTGAATTTGCGAAGTGCGCTGCAGCGTGCAAGGCGAATATGGCCTCTGGCGGACAGCCTACATGCATCGTTGATCAATGGGTACTGCATATGATGGATTCTGAGAGATATCACGAACGGATTGCTGCCGGCGAGGAGCATGTGATAAAACCCACAAACCTCATCCGCAACTTTACAAACATTGAAATCGCGCAGACATTGTTTACATTCCTCTTCGCATCACAAGACGCTTCAAGCAGCGCGACAACATGGCTCTTTCAAGTTCTCGCCCAAAGGCCAGATGTTTTGGATCGCCTTCGAGAGGAGAACTTGTCTGTGCGTGGCGGCGAAGAACATCGCCCGTTTGACTTAACGATGTATGAGTCTATGACGTACACCAACGCAGTGGTCAAAGAACTTCTTCGTCATCGCCCACCAGTCATTTTTGTACCGTACGTTGCCACGAAGGCATTTCCCGTCACGCCAAACTACACCGTCCCCAAGGGTGCTATGATTGTACCTTCATGCTATCCCGCTCTGCACGACCCAGTGGCTTACGCTAGCCCCGACAATTTTGACCCAGATCGCTGGATCACGGGAGATGCAGAGTCAAAAACGAGGAATTGGCTTGTATTTGGTGCTGGTGCACATGATTGCTTGGCAAGAAAGTATGTGCCGTTAACGATGGCGCACATGATTGGAAAGGCGGCGCTAGAGCTTGACTGGGAGCACCATGCGACAGAGAGATCGGAGGAGATACGGGTATTTGCTACGTTATTCCCCATGGTATGTTCATATGACTGTCAATGTTGGAGTATGAGTAACGCTAATTTGAAGGCCAGGATGAGTGTCCGCTCACTTTTAGGGATCGATCTTGAGTATGTACAATCCAGGACCTCTCTGCACGCTCCACCAAGTGGTTCTTTTTCTTTTTTGACCCAATATAATAGTAACTTTACGTGAAGATTCGTCATAAGTCGTTCAATGACCATGCAGCATATTAGTCAGATCTACAGTCAACTCTATAGTCTGTGAGGATTTCACGCAAGTATTTGTGAGCCAAACGGTTTGCGTCCCCACCCACGGTCGAATAAATACTGCTCCCCTATGCTTTTTACTTTCATTAGCTTCAATAGATATACTAATTGCGAACTTGTAACACTTTGAGCACCATCCACGAACACCAGGCACACACTTCGAACTCTGGAAATTAAAAATGTGTATACGATATACAAACTGCTGGTACTACTGTAGCCCTGACTGCGCTCATAAGATTGAGCCACCAGTCTGGGCAACGCACTGTAAACATTCGGGAAAAGATAGCCTCTGGCATGAAGGGCCAGAAAACTGTCCGTCACTCGAAGAGGATCACTCGAGAAAGGATTTTGGCCACATGGAACGCTCCAGTGCACGCAATGTCGCCGACACCGAAGGCCCTCTGCATTCTGGCGCAGTTAATATAACGGCGAGCCTCCACGGTATGTGGCGTGGTGTACGGAATTCAGGTGACAACAGCAACGCCAATGAAAGCTACAATAGGTCCCATCAAGACGAGGCAGTGAATACCTGGAAGCAAAACCCGAGTCTCTATGAGCTGTCTCCAGGCATGGATCTGGAAACTATGACCAAGTCAGATTGGCGGAAGTATTCCATTAACATTTTTGATCCTTGGGCAGATGTGGGCCTTGGCGCCGCATATGCAGCAGATCCTGAGAGCTGGGGGGGCTTACCAGAACATATAAGGACCAGAAGAAAAAGATCTGCCAAGCCTGGACATGACGACGTTGAGCGTGGTCGGAAGCCTGATGAACAAAAGGGCTCGGATTCTGTTGATCCGTCCCGAAACCTTCCCCCAGTATACTTACTTCTCGGCGCAGGAAGGGATCCTAATTACGAGGCTTTGGGCTTCGCGTTCAAAGACGTCTCCACACGAAGTCTCCCTGGATGCGATGCTCTGGTATCAGGTTACGACGCGCCAACAGTAGGGGATCGACCGGGATACAATGCTCCAGGATCAGCTTACACCGTGCCAGCGGGTGGCCATGATCCGTCGAACGAATCTCTAGCACCGCCATACAGGATGATTCCAGCTTCAGATCCGGCAAGCCCCTTTCATGTCGACAATGCTGGCGCAGCCTCAGGCGGCCAACCTGCTTCGCTGGCCTCGGCAAGTAGTTCGCTTCCCGCACCACAGCCTGGACGCGCTTTGTACACCTGGTGGCCGCCTGCGTATGACAAAAGTCCCAGCCCAAGTTAGTATGTAAGGCTACCGATGAGCCACACACAGGGATTGACTGCCAGTTTCTTCATAGTCGGGGTGCCGGGAGGGCAGTGGGGATAAGTTCGACAGAGTGGGCTGTGCTGTAAAGTTGATTTTGAAATAATTGAGACATTACAATCCCATTGCTATGCTGAGCCCATTCAAGACGGCGAAAATAAAAACATTTCTGCTGGTCTGTGTGACAGTGCAAATTAGAATGTCACTTTACACACTGCTTCTTATTCAACTCTTTTTCTCATTCCATTCTTTTCTTTTCGAGCGTTATCATTTCCTCACATACTACATCACGTGCATTCCGATACCATCTTTACAATTCCCATTCAACCTAGGTTTTCATCCGAGTTTGTGTAATTGAAAATCTGAGGGAATGGCTTCGCCAAAAGAACCTCCTTGTCAGAATGAACGAAATTAATAAGGAATTGTCTGCAATAGAGATATTCTCTTGATTGAATAGAGACTTGAGCGAGAAAAGGCTGATGGGGAGTCATCCTGGCACTTCCTTATGCGCTAATAGGTTGATCTCCATGGGGACTATGGTGCTTGGAAATCATTATTCCATAGGTATGATATGGATATAAGCGATATTTGAGTTGGTGAACGCTCCCTTATTGGGAAACTTCCTTGATCTGATTCAACACAAGATAAAGAAATTTTGAAACAATCTTAATATTCTTGGGTATCAACGTTGCATCTTGCATCTACTTGTAGCATTCCCTCATGCCTGGATTTTAAATCACGCTTTCTTCCCCAATCCTGCCAATGTCCTACGCGTCCCCTCGACAATCAATCCGTGCTCAACGCTATGGATCCTAGTCTCTAGGTCATCCAAGCTCTCGCCTTCTTTTAATTCCACTTCGGCGGTGACAATCGCCGCGCCGGCATCCACCTCTGCAATAACTTCATGAATCATCACGCCCGTCCTCTTCAACCCCTCCTTCCTCCCCGCCTCCCATGCACGCTCTATCGCGCCCGCGCCAGCGAACTCGCCCGGCAGTGCGGGGTGCAGGTTTATTATTTTGGTGCCTGCGCTCGCGATGGGAGAGAGGAAGGATGAAGTGACAATGTGCATCCATCCCGCACAGACAATCAGATCCGGGCGCGGTTGTAGGTCTAGTATTAATTTTGCGAGATCGGCGTCGTATTCTGTTCGTGCGCGGTCCGTGTCTTCGGGGTGCTTCTTCTTGTACGGCACCAGGTTGTGGTAGCTCGTTGGTATTGAGGCGTTGGCGGCGCGGGTCAGGCCGTATGCTGCTTTGCGACTGTGGAGCATAGTCAGTCGCTGAAAAGAAACAGGATCGGGAGAGTGAAGAGGACGACGTACTTTGATATGACATGGGTTATGCGTGCGTTGGGGAGCGTGCCAGAGGCGCAAGCGTCGATGAGGGCTTGTAAGTTTGAGCCGTTGCCGGATATGAGGACGGTGAGATTGAATTGGCGGTCTGCCATTGCTGCAAAGATTGACGGCTTGAGAAGCTTGAAAACAAAGGTAGTGTTTTGAGGGATTGGATTGAGGTGAATCTTGAAGCTCCCAAAATTTTGGAACGTGGGGTAACGTTACGGTAACCCCGCCATGTTCGGAGTTAACCACGGTGCTTCACTCCTTCACGGTCAGAGTTGTAGGAAATTCGTTGATTGGGTATCCCGCTCGAACTACTTGTACAATGAGTCGCTGCGACTGTTCCCACATTGACTCTCTGGGCGGCTTCTAAATGCTTTTGCAATTGCTACGCAGCATTCACGAAATGACCATAGGCAACCAGCCCTCACTGAAAACGCCATATACGCCCTGATAAGTCTCTGCTCTCATGCCCTAGCCCTCTTCGAACTGGCCACCGAACCCTCATCCATGTCTTCCCACTCGTCATCCTCGTCCTCGACTATGGCCCTCTTGCGCTTGCTACGGCTCTTGGCTCCATTAGCGGAGGATGCTTCGCCGGCAGCCCACTTCAAGCGCCTCTCGATTCCTTCAAGGCGCTCCTCAAACTCCTCCTGCTGGCTGTCAACTGCTGACTCTAGTTTTGCAACTTTCTCGGCTGCATCCTCCATCTGGTCAAGCGCGTCCGCATTTTGGCTGTATATACGGTGCTTCAGGGCTAGTCTCCAGAAATAGTACTTCCGATCATTCTCGTTGCTTGACTTCGCCTTCCGTGTGATACGCGCTCTGTTTCGGTGGTTTGGAGGAATAGTAGAGAGGAGATGGAGCTCTACCATTCGATAAAACTGCCTCGTGACAATCTTGGCCTCATGTCGGAGTTCCTCAAGATCGCTTCCGTTTCCGAGAATCTGATTTCTGGGGATCGGGGAGTCCTTCCTCAGTGACTCTGGTGGGAGGTTGGAAGCAAGCGAGAGAGATTGGAAGGCGGGAAGTGTTCGAAGGTAAGTGATGTCGCTGTAGTCGCGCATAGCATCGAAGTCCTCGCTCGGATCTTCAAGAGGAATCTCGTAGATGAAGGGTTTATTTACTAGATCCTTGAAGATGGTATCGTACAGGCGGCTACCAAGCGACTGGCCCTGGTATGGTGGTAGAATCAGAAATTGTGATATCCGCTCTCTTGAAGGGGTTTCCAGGCGATTGATCTTTTCGTTGAATACAAAAGTCTCGGGATCTTGTGTTAGGCGAGGAGGCGTATATTTTCCAGAGTCTCCGTTTGTGCTGTCTGGTGGTGATGGCAAGTGTTTTGTAGCGCGCGCGATCTCGAATGTGGGGAAGATCCAGCAGCGGTATGAGGTGGAAAAGCCAGCGAGCGTGTATGGAGAGACTGTTGAGTCTTGCAGAGGGGTGACCTCATACAATAGGTAAAGCGACCAGCGATCGAAAGTGTCCTCGTCATCAAGTCCCTCTGTGGTGGCACCTTCGATGAAGAGCAGCACCAGTATCTTCATGTTGTTCCATATCTGCCTCGCGGCTGGATCGGTCATGGACGCCTTCCATATCTCGTACTGCTTCTCGTGTAGTGTGAAGTGGTGCAAGCGTTCTGCTGGCGGCTTCCAGTCTTTCGACGTCGCTGCTACAGGGTCGTCGATGGATTCGGGCAGGAATTTCCGGAAAAGCTCCGGAGACAGGTCCACCTGGGTCAGATCCGGCGAGATTTTCTTTAGGTCGAGCTCTTGGTCAAATTGTATTTTTAGTTGCGGCTTGAGGTCGTTGGCGCGGAAGTCGAGATCGATACGGGGATTCTTGTAGCCGGCAATTGTTTCTTGCTCGTCGATGACAGTGTAGGTGAAGCTTGGGTTGAAGGAATCGTCGAGGATGCGCTCAGGTGCGTTTGAGTCGTCGGTAGTGCGGTATAGGTTGATGTAGAAGCACTCGTTTGAGTTGGTAACCCCTTTGGGATATCAGCATTTCAGTCTCATGAATATGTGTGCTTCAATCATGCAAGAATCTGGCTATTTTCACATGCCATTACAGCTGTTGTATGGCAAGCGCATAGATAGAGCACTGAAGGCGTCCAGAGGAGGGCGCAATGATGATCGCATCTGGGACTTACAGTCTTCGAGATCAAGCTCCATGGCTGCAGATATGGCGTCGCTGCGCAGTGCTCAGTCGTCTCCAGGGCAGGCCGTAGCACGAGAAGATGTTGGGGATGGGCGGGCTTGCGGGCCTGCGGAGTCTGCGTCGCGAAGGGTGAAGTTCAGGCAGCCTAGCGCGCCGGAACGCGTTTTAGCGCTCCCTTAGCTCAGCCCTATCCAATCCCCCCCTGCGCCGTGGGAAACAAAACGAACCAAGACTCGAGGAAAGTTGCGGCGGACTTTGTCGACTGCACTGCTCCCAGCCCAACACCACCACTTCCCACCACCACCACCACATCCACCCTGCGATCATTCTCGGCGATAAGTAGAGGCATGGACTGCTTCGAATGAAGCCTTGCTGCCTTTTCTCTGTTTTGCATCACCAGGCGCATTTCTTCTTTGTCCAGTCTTAAAGGGTCACAGCACACACGACTCAACATGTGGGACGGCCTTTTTATGCTGCTCGCCCTGAGCACAATAATGGGCGTTGCGTATGTCGTCTCCTCCTCGTCCACGGCGGTTAATGGCAGACACAAATGGTAGCTAACGCTCTCAGCTCCTTCCTCGCTGGCATCCTCCCGCTCTCCTTTAATCTCTCCTCGCGCCAACTCCGCATCATCACCCTCCTCGGCACCGGCGTGCTGGTGGGGACTTCACTCATTGTCATTATACCTGAGGGCATTGAGACTATGTACAGCGCAGGGAGCAAGTCGCACGCACCTAGCACGCGAAACATCCAGCCCTCGGTCCCTTCGCTGTCTGGCCTACAAAACGGTGTCAAGCACCCCGCCGAGTTCCCATCATGGAAGAGGTCAGAGGCAGTAGACTCCAGCATCTTCTCTAGTGGTGCAACCAAGGCTCCAATTGGCGACATCACCGCCGACAAGCTCCCTGTCGACATCCAGGTCAAGAAGACCAAGGATAGCAAGGACAAGGAAAAGGAAAAGCTCGAAGAAGCGCATCCACAAAAGGGGGGTGACGATGACTCGACAGAAGGCCACAAGGAAGGGCATACGCGTGTGCATGCTCCAGAAGATGATGAGGACGGCCACGGTCACACTGCAGATGGACACGATGATGGGGCCAGCCCCCATGCATACATTGGCGTCGCATTGATTCTAGGATACATTCTCATGTTCCTAGTTGACCACCTACCAGAAACGCTTGCCTCAGCAAAACCAAAGTACCAGCCTATGCACATCTCACTATCGAATCTGCACAGAGGGCCACATAACTCCTCTTCTTTGAGCCTCAACGGAATGGGAGGCGTAAGCCAAGCAGTAACACCACTGGCAACCCCAGGACTTCCGCCATCGTCGTCCAAGAAGACTCCAGCAGCGACCATCGGACTCGTTGTTCACGCCTGCGCAGACGGAATCGCGTTGGGCGCTTCTTCTACAGCACCATCGACTTCCCTGTCCTTGGTAATCTTTTTTGCAATTATGCTCCACAAAGCTCCCGCTGCGTTTGGGCTCACTTCAGTCCTCTTGAAGCAAGGTCTATCAAAGCGGAGGGCGCGGACACACCTGGCATTCTTCAGCTTAGCAGCTCCAGTAGGCGCTCTTGTAACATGGGCCATTGTTCACATGTTTGGGCGCAACCGACTTGGTGGAGACGATGGCTTGACCTGGACCACAGGCTGGGTATTGTGCTTCTCTGGAGGAACTTTCCTGTGAGTGCCGATTTCGAAACCCTCTAGGGACAGTAACTAACTCTACCAGCTACGTTGCTATGCACTCCATGTCCGAAGCCACCTCGTCGCACTCGCATGATGATCCAACCGCTAATGGTTACATGGATGCCTACCCGGGCACCGACAGTCTCTCCAAGACTGACATCGCTATCGTCATGTTCGGCATGCTTTTGCCTCTGGTTACGCAAGTAGGGCATGCCCACTCGCATGGCCATTGAACTGAGATCGCATATCACGGCGTCGAGACCGGTCTTGCGCCGGCATTTATGATGCAGCTCAAGGGCTGTTGACTGGGTAATGCGCTTCTTGAATGATACCAAACTTTTCATCATAGGATATTTGAAATATGATCTTGTACTAGTAATCTTCAGTTCTTGGTGACTGAATCATACGCATGCCAACTGGTTGGAAACACCAACGCCGGATAATCAACTCAACATGATTAATAGAGTCAGCAATTAAACAAGTCTTGCTCTCAAGCTGTCCCTCCATTGAAGATTTGTATTGAGCAGATAGGCATATAAGATGCATATGCTGTGACGTAAATTTTCAGGTTCAGCGGATGTGTATAACTGCAAGGATATTCCATACTGCAGGATTCTCGGCTAACAAATCCTCCGGTATACTAAGACATGCCGCCGTAATTACCGCAAATCATATCTAGTGTATTCCCTTAGTTGCAAATCCTCCCGGTGACATCGTATCAGTTTTACTGAAAGTAGAGGTGCTTCTTCGTCGAAACATGGGTGCAAAGGAACATGGGTTGTTACTTCTGTGATACCAAAGCGTTCGTTCGCCGCATTACGAAGCAAAGCTCGGATTCAATACCTCGGTGTCATAGTGAAAGGTCACTAGCAGCAAGTGAGTGGTGTTGTATGTAAGGGATGCATTCCTGCCTGTTGTAATGTAAATAAACAAAATATACTGATGCCTGCCTAGTTCGTTTTGGTCAGTCAGAATTAAAATGCCATAGGCCGTAGACACAAACGAGGATAAACGGGACAAGATGAAAATAAAAAGAATTCTGCGAGACGCATTCGAATTTCAAATAGAATCTCCGGACAGAACATTGAGTATTCATCTTACTGAGCTTCTCCGGGGCTTCGTGCTGAACCCTCAATCTTGCTGAGACAGTTCACGTGCAGTAAAACTTGATGAATAAGGTCTGTAACTCTGCTTTCCCCCACAATGTGGGTGCAAAAGACGTTGGAAACGATATCATGGGCGTCATGCTCCGCTTTACATCTTTGTATGCTCCCTCTCTTGTATAGATTTTAAAAGTTCTACCAAGGCGGCCTCGTCCTCCGCGTCGCACTGCGGAAAATACACAGACGTTGGTTGCATCGAACCGCCTAGTTTGAACATGTGTTCTGTTTCTGAGCAACGCTTACCCATACCAATCCATTAACTGGGCCAATGCCGCAGTCAAACATGTAGTACCTGCTATTTGGCAGCACAGGCAAAAGGTTATATCGCTCATCGAACGCCGTGCCCGTGTCCCAGTCCCCTAAGCCGATAGCGAAATGGCGCAATCGTAGCAAGCCAACACGAAATCGCTCAAATAGAAGATACCAGCGAAGATCAATGGTTTTAAATAAGCGGCCGAAGTCGCACATGGTACCAGAAATGAGATCTGATGCAGAACAAAGGCCAGGAAAGTTGGCATCAGCTGCGTCATTCCAAATTGTGAGGGCCGTTACAATAGGACAATCGTCGAGTATTAGCTCCTCCAATGTAGGCCTGTGTGAGAGGACCCAGTCTACTTGCCATTCGTGTGCGATGGTGAACTTGCCCAAAGAAAGTGACTTCAGGTAGGGAAATGCAGGAACCTGGCGGAAATCGACTAAGGGCCACACGCCCCAAAAGCACTCGGTTCCATACAAAGTCAGGCATGTGAGCTGATTTGTGAGTAGTTTGAGCCATGTATCTGGACGATCTCTCCGAAAGCCTTGATGACACGAAGAATCCAAGATGCTATATTCAGGGACGTCTTGATCATGTTCAGTAGTGATCTGCAAATGTAGCTTTGACAGCTCGTTCCGCACAGCCTTGAAATCTTCCGATTCGAACACACTCTTGTCCATGTAATCTTGCAAGTTCTTGATCGTTAAGCTCTTCACTTTTTCGTCCTGTCTCAACGCCGTAAACAGGAATTCAAGCACCTCGTTGCGAAAAGAGATTGTTTCAGCAATATTCGTGTTCAGCGCATGTCCTGGTTGGCCAACAGGATCCGCAAAGGCGCATTCGCGGGCAAACTTTACCTCTACCTCTTCGAGATTCAAAAACTCGCAGAGAGCTAGGGCTTCACCGAAACCTTCCAGGACTTGAGCTTCATCTTGGTCACCGCCGATGTGCTCCGGGTCGTCTGACGTGTTGATGATAACGCGACGGACGAGAGAATTAAAGGCTGATTGAAGCACATTAGTGAATACGTCCACGCTTCCATCGGCGTTGTTGAGAACCAGGACGCGGAAGAGTGTTTCGGCTGCGAGCAGTCCAAGCCCTTTGTTGACCTGACGAACGGCTTTGAGAGTCGTCAGATCATCATGGAGGAATTCGAGGCAATGACGGCGTAGCGCAATGGGAAGTTGCAGCATCTTATGTATCGAGAGGCGAGGGATTATGAGGGGAATTAGGAGAAGCACGACAGTAAACTCGTACCTGCACTAGCGCCTACTCTGTGTGGACAGACTTCAAGCCAAAGGTGCCATAAAAGGGCGGCACTGAATAGACTGAAGGCCAAGTCGAGCGCTAACACAAAATATAACAAGCAGCAAGCATTGGCGTTATTAGATGAATTCTCCCGCTTAGATATTCGACATGTAGACTAGTCGCTTCCCGCTTGGCACTGACAGCCATGGCTGAGCAAGGCAACAGCCCTCAATTGGAGGGTCGATCGAAACTACAAATTGAAGACCATTACGAAACAAGAGCGAAGCAATTTTGGAATCCTTGTCACCAATCATGACTCCTCCATCTTTTTTGAGCATCCCCATCACTCTTCGAGAGCAAATCTACGACGAGCTGCTCACCGCCCGCGCGGTAACGTCCCTTGTTTCACCAATCTGCGCAATTCTACTCCTTAACCGCCAAGTATACCACGAAGTTAATGATTATCTCGCATCAAAACTTCTTATCCTTATCCAAACCAACGATCCTCTTTTCATCCGAAGTGTCCTCGGAGATGCCGCCAGATGCTCCTTTCCAATCATCTCGCAGCTCAAGCTCAGGCCTGACATTGCTCACAAGGATGTTTCCAAAGCTCCAATTGCGATGAAGGTTCAATTCCATATGTACCGGACACACGAACGGGGACTAGCAAGCTATCCGGTTTTTCTGATTCCGGCATCGTCGCTGAGGATACTCTTGGACGATATCCTCGCGTCGCCGAGATGGATGGATTGGACTATGCAGGCTTCCATCTCATTTCAGATTTCTAACACGTTTACGTATACCCAATTGAGGGCAGAAGAGTTGTTGATCGGGCCATGGTTGGAATGGATTCGCCCTGTGAAGTTTCTCGGTGTTGAGACGGATGCTTCGATCTCACGAGCCCTCACCCACCGGCTCAAAGGGAGACTTGTTGGACAACACATAGCTGAGGAACTTGTGCGCAAGTTTGAATCACTTCGCCACGCTGCACTAGAAAAGGCACATGGCGAGGAATGGGACCTTGCGTCTGAGCGATACAGCATGGCAAGCAGGTATGCAACGTTGCTTTGGGAGTGCCATTTGGCCTGCTTGAGAGACGCATCGGAAAAGACTTTAGAGACTGATTTGATTTTACTCCTCTGGGCTATGGTGACTGAAGATGGCGCCAATCACATACAATGCTTCATCAACGCTGCGAGCGACGGACGACCGAATGCCAATCTACCCACTGGATGCGCAGTCAACAATGCAAACCTAATGCAGGCACGCCAAATTGGCGAAGAGATTATCAGAATCCAGTCAAACCGTCCGTCCTTCGGGTCTGAAGAGATGTTCAATGATGAAACAGCGCAAGTTATTGTACGGAAGGGCAAAGCAGTCGTTTGCTATAGGCTTCATGTTGTTTGTCGCGCCTTAGGGGACTTAGATGCTGCAGTTGGATATCTGCGAGATGCATACATGTACGAGCCTGAGAATACGGAGAAGTTTGAGCGAAAAGCAAAGGAGTTGATTGCCGAAGGAGCAAGGGATACAGGGGATGCGAGGGAAGGTGTTGTGAGTTGGGAAACTGATATTGTATTGATGTCGGGTTGAGCCAAGTTGATAAGAGCTTCTGGTGTAATGTGTATAGAGAATTTTATTGGTCTATTTAGAGGATAGAAAAAAGTCCATTGATATACCCGAAACAGTGAATGCAAGTTATCTAGATATGCAGAAACACAAAATATCCAACGTTAGAGTATATTGAACGCATAGATCATTTTTCTGTCCGAATTGAGCACTAGCTTACCTGGAGCTTCGCAATGTGCTTTGGAATTACTGCAAACATCCTCACCAGCGTTTGCAATCGAGCGAGTTATGATAATCTCCACCATTTGTGGTGATGTGAATGGTTAACGTCACTACTTAGTAAGTGAAATTGTCAATCTGGAAAAGAGTCAATCGGTTTTCATTCTTTGTGGAGATGCGTTACCCAGGTTAGCCACGTTTATTCAAATCTGTTCATGACAGTAGAGTTGATAGTATCACCATCACATAAAACGACACTTTTCAAGCGGAGAAATTTATTGCCTTCCTATCTTTCGTCCATACTGCCAGGGCGTTACATATCACTATTCAACACCCTGGTTGATTCTTCAACCCTTAGGGAGATATTGCAATTACTGGACATTGGCCTTTCACTATTGCCTTGATGCAGTCAACCAGTTAGTCTTTGAAGCAACAAGTGATATTGGTAAAGGCTAAAAGCGAACTACCCTTTGCTTGTGTATGTTATCAGCACTGATATACATCTTCACCTAGAATCATGGGATCCTCAATCATATGTTGTGGCTCCAGTTTCTGATTCTGAATTCAATGTTATAACTGTCTACCGTTTGCGGTAATTATTTTCTACTTTAATATGTTTTGTAGTGGTGGCATGGAGCGAGTGCTTATCAAAAGAGATAAACACAAAATCATGATTTGGAAACTTAAAACTTGTAGCATTGTAGCATAAGACCATATAAGCAACCGACAGAACTAGCAGAATGATCAAGAGAAGCACTTATGTGAAACCCGAATAATCGTTCCTTGTGTGCCCCCTGAAAGAAGGAAACGTTATCATTCGACATTGCGAACAGGTTTGCAGAAAACACAGTTATAGGCAACGACCCGAACCCTCAAAAAAGCACCAAACATAACCGACTTCGCAGAAGTAGAAAGCCCTACTATGTTTTTCGTCAAAGTGATAAGCGGCAAGATCATTTCTTGCACAACCTCACACCCTCATCAGCATGTATAAAAGAAAGTTGAACGTGAACCTTACGTCACAGTCATCAGAGAGAACTCAAAGACAAGAGAGAAAAAGCCCATAAGACTACTTCCTCTGATGGGTCTAGAGGGGTATGAGTAGACCCTTCGTGCCGCTACATTCCCCCATCGTACCGCCTATGAGACTTCTGTATCCCACAATCGCTTGTGATCTTGCTGATTCCGCAAGTTCGTCAACGAGGTCCTTTGCAGCTATTTGGCCGTTCCTCTCTGCAAAATCCTTTGCTCTTCGAACCTGCTCGCCATCATCTGACACTAGGTCGACGCCCTTATGGTACAGCATCAACAGCATATCCATTCGCCCATTCTCTGCCGCACTTTCAAATGCAGTTCTACCTTGATACTTGCTGCCAGGAGCGTTGATATTTGCACCGCGTTGAATAAGAAGTTCTGCAATACCGACATAACCTGTCCCGGCAGCAAGTTGTAAAGCTGTGCCAGCTCCCCAGATACAGGATCGGGCATTGACATCGACTCCACGATCAAGTAAGAAATGTATGATATCAGTGTGGCCTAGCTGTACAGCCATTTGAAGCGAGGTATGGGTGATACCAAGTGTTGGGATAAAGTGAATATCAGCACCATGGCCATAGAGGAGCTCGACCATTGCGAGATCACCCATCGAGATTGCTTGTAGTACTGCCGTCAACCTTCCTGAGAAACGGTACTCAGACCCAAAGCTAGTTATACTGTTCACATCTGCGCCTCGTGTGAGCAAACTGCGAACAATCTTGATATTGCGCGTAGCAATTGCTTCTCCGAATAGTGTTGGGCGTCTTTCGTACACTTTCACGAATTCACATAGCCCATATTGATTTGCCATTACCACCTTTTTTAGTTGAGTGTTCTTCAAGTTAGCAAAACTCGCAAGTCTATCCACCAATATTTCATCCTCTTTCTCAATGGCCCTACGGAGAGCCTTACTTGCAAAATGTTTATCGCCTGCGGGGTAACGTTGACAAAAGGCATCAAGTATAGCTTCAACGATATCAGTAGAAAACGAACACGCTTCCAGGAGTGCCTCAGGGTCATTTGGATCTGCCCCACGAGCAAGCAATTCGTGAATTAAACGTTCATCTTCGCATAAGATCGCAACAGTGAGTGGTGAGTGTCCTACTATGTCAATGGTTATGTTAAGGTCAGCTCCTTCATCCAGAAGGATACGAGTCATATCGTGGTTTCTGCGCCGAATTGCTTCTGCTAGAGGTGATATCTGATCTTTTGAATAGGGAACACTCCGGCAGATAACGTTGTCGAACTCCCCGCCCAATTCATCATGTTTTACCCCTGCCCGGATAAGCTCTTTCACCACAGCTATATTGCCCCATATCGTACAGCATAATACAGTGCTCGCGCAGGCACAAAATCTGAGATTGATGTGTCGAGAAATAGACGCGTAAGATCAGCATTGCGTACCAAGATAGCCGTTGTGACGCTCTGGGGTGACGGTTTGATGCCCGCTGACATCAATATCTCGACAATATCTTTGTGGTTCCCCAAAGCCGCGAGATCAATTGCCATATATGACTGTAAAGGGGGGATACCGCGTGTCTTAATCAGTAAGTCTACCAGATATCGAACCATTGATACGTTTCCTACTTCGGCTGCAGCCAAAAGAGCTGCTGTATATTTCGCGGGTTCCACAATCGTGTTCAAGACGCCCCGATTTTGGAACATGTGAATAAGATTCTGATGATTCCATCTAATTGCTTCTGCGAAAGGAGTTATAGCAGGATACGCTATATGAATTTCTTGGAGTAAATGCGGATCAACATCGGCAGGGAAACAGCCAGCATACGGGCGGCGGTAGTCTAGATAAGAGTGCCCAAGTCTTTCGCTGACAACATAAATATGTTCCCTTAATACGCAATCAAGCTCTATGCCAGCCTCACAAAAGTTTTGAAGGATGCCATGCTGGTTGCCCCGTACGGCTTCACATAGACATCGTACGTCGGGGGCTAAGCCTACTTCCAAAAGGAAATCAACAAGGTCTTTGTTGCCTTCATACGATGCTCGCTGTTGCACTTTTCGACACATTTCTTCTATTTCAGAACTGGTAGAAGCTATACGGAAGCCTTCACCAAACATTGTCTTTATGGCAGAGGTAGCTCGAGCATGTCCACAAAATTGCATAGCGTTTGTTATAGGCGCTCGCACCGCCCAACCAGACGATATACCTGCAGGAAGTTGTGAAAATCCGATATATGTATCTACGAGCGATTCACTCTTCCAAAATTCAGGTCTTGACATGTCGGACAACTCTACTCTAGCTCCAGCTACGAGTAAACATCGTAATATGTCACAAGTGGCTGGTGGTAGCACTCGTTGAGAATACTTGTCGCGTGCAAGCACACCTAGTCCTAAAAGGTGGTTCATCGCGGTAGCATGGTGATTTCGATTGACGTCTACACCAGAGTCGATGAGAATACTGGCGATATCCAGGTGTCCAAATTCACAAGCTAAGCCAAGCGGCGTGAATGACCAGTCGCCGAAACGACAAGTAACTCGGTCGGCATCAAGTCCTCGATCGATAAGTATTTGTACAATTCGTGGAACGTTGGATTTGATAGCAATAGTGAGTATGCTTTGTTGAATTGCTGACATATAAGGCGCCGGGACCGCGTCTAGGATATCCCGCATTTGCAAGACTGAAAAGTGCTTGATTTGCTCAAAAAGTGCATCGAAGGCCGCGTAATCCGAGCCCGCGAAATTGTTCATGAGCAAGAACAAAATTTGTTTCAGGACAACAATGTCCATTGACGACTTCTGTATTTCTTGTTTCGCTTTCCATGGAAGCAAAGGCATGGTTTTCCCAACAGAATGACTAAGGCTTCTTCTAATTTTCATGCAAAGCGCTCGGAACTCGTAAAACATTGGGCCATCAAGATTCTTGAAGAGTGAAGTGGTGTTCACCGGGATGGCTCGTGTCGATTCTACACCATCGGTGTAGACCACCTGGAAGTCCGGTAGGCCTGATATAACGAAGCTGGCATCGGCCTCGAATTGACTAGATGGCGTGGGCAACCGAGATGGAATGAGACACCAATTATCAAAATTTCGCGGAGAGGAACTGTGAATATTGGATAAGTAAGACTGCTCACCGGAGCTTTCCCACTGAATCTGAGGAAACCTCAAGTAATATAGGTCGGACTCTGGAGGAACAATGTGGTCCTTTCGAACGAAAACTTCTGTGCCCAGAATACGATCCAAAGCTGGGGTGCCGCGAGAGCCATTGTCATGTTCGGCCTTGTTGGTTGATGGGAGTACTTCTGCTGGAGAGTGGCTTTTGATCGAGACACCGTCCGGTAACGTGTCTCTTTCGCAGCTATGTTTGGCAGAATTACAAAGCCTATATCGCGCTGTCTCCTTTTTAACCTTCTCGCTTGACACTTCAGTTCCATACACATAGAGTCGGTTCGTCACACCCGCTGCCTTTTGCCGCTCAAAAATATGCCCGATGACATGCCATGCCTCTCGGGTCAATTTCTTCCGGAAGCCCCAATGCTTGAATTGCGTTTCATGTTGTGGTTTGCTGGTTTGAAGTCAGCTTCAACGCTACGATGAAGAATTATGTTGAGGTGCTGGTACACACCTTGCAGTCAAGCCATGTAATTTCATAGCTTCAATCACACCATGCTCACCCTCTAAACTCCTATTGTCTATGAGGTACAATCGCCTGATCAACTCTTTGTGCGTTTCCCACCGGATTTGCGGTAGATTTGGGCGACGTATTTTCGGCATAAAATTTTGGGTAGCAGATTATGTTCTGCTGGACGATATGGCAGGTTTTGCAAGGGGGAAAGACAAGTATCGGGCCTTCTGTTTGTTTCAATTGCAAGTATAACTTGAATTCGCAGTGGGTTTGAGGGGTGGAGGCTGATTCACAGCTCAAGTGAACTCCAATGATAGTTTCACCTACGATTGGTACAGTTGTTGCTGGTATGGGTTAAACCGTCTGATGAACGCCCAGATTCTGCTAATTTCAACTATGACGCATTGAACAAGATGAACCAGATTCTGGATAGCAACAAGGTATTCAGAACATCGAGCATCAGCTACTGGACAGTGTGCAGCTTTTTGTTGGGTTTGGTGTGCCAGGCTGAGGGCAAATCTGCGCCTCTTTCTTGACCGGTTTACAGGTTACAGCCAATAACTGCGTGCACGATACGAGGAGGACGCTCAATGTGCAGCACTTAGCGCGACACAATAAGACCGGAGGCGCAGACCTTCCAGAATCTGGAGACTGCATCACGTCTCCAGGGCTTCCAAACACTTTTAGGGCCACGTATTGACAGCGACGGAAAGCGCCTAAATCCAAAATGAGTTCCAGAATCTGCATGATGCTTGACAGAAAGAGGGTGCTTTAGCCTCAGTGGCAAACGTCGTCAGGCGCAATAGGTTTTTGGGTGATGATTGATGCATATCGAACGTGTCAGAACCTTGGCGTACAGGAGCAAGTGAAGCGTGCTGTGCGAATCAGAAACATGGTTATGGGAGCAATTCGGTCAACCTGCTTTCCCTCCTTTGTCTGCCTCTCGTCATTTTCATTTCCAGTTTCTGGAACTAATCCACCTCGCTATTCCTCATCAAAGTATGATCCCAACGCGAGGTTCCCGGCAGAGACACCAGATTCTGTTGATGGGCCTTACTCTGCCTCACAATGCGACTACGAGAGAATATAACAGCTAGGGTCGGTTTGATTGACCTAGCCCCAATAAGCAAGAAAATTGGGCAATTAAAGAAAAGCTCATATACTCTGAGCTTGTGATCTCCATTTCTCCTTTTACGGGGTGCCATCTCAATCTTGCACTTTGAACCGATCTACCAAGGTTAAGTCAAACGCGCAAATCAAGATGGCGAACTGGTCCCTTGAAGCTCGCATCGGCCTCGGAACTCTTCTTGTCCATCTCACCATTCCGCTTTTCGTTGTCTCTGCGAAACTATTTTGGAAGTACAGCAGACTCTTGCGCCAGAGTAAATAGTCCAGAATTCCAAACATTTTCGTGCACGCTAACATGGGTAAGGGCACCGCAAAAGCGTACTGCCCCTTTATACGTCCCCAAAGACAACGACAAGGGCCTCAATACCAATGACCGGAAAGATTTTGATTCGAAAGAGTACATTCTATGTATGCGATGCCGTGTATTTAGGATGATGGTGGGTAGTTCAGGTGGAGTTGAATTACAGTGAGAAGATACACGAAGAGTCAAAATATTAATGCTCGGATTCAGAATCGCCGTTGGCTTCTGACGATTAGACTTATAAAAATAGTATTTAAGAAGAGTCTTCTCCATGCTGTCCTTTCCCTGATAATTGCTCCGCTCTCCATCTAATGCCACAACCCCCTTACACATCGCTAGTACGGCACTTCTCCCAATCATAACTCCAACCCACTCCCGCTCCATAATACTGCTCCTTGCCATCGCGAGACTTTATCTTTTCATATCCACAGTTCCTTTCTTGCCTTTTTTGTCCTTGATATGGAGGTCGATTCTGAGATTCATCTTACCTACACCACACTGGGATAGCTTATAAATTTGAGGCTCCTGAGAGACTCGAGAGTTATCGGACTGCGCGTATTGATCAGACTTATAGGGTCCTGCGATGCTGATTTCGTCAACAATCTAAGTTTGATGATGACCAGAGACCAACATTGTGTATAGGAAAACACGAGCAAGTCGCGATCACCTTCGCCACATTCTTACGCAGTCTCAATCTATAGAATTCCTCCTTTTCGCTCTGTTGTACGTTTCTAAAGTCCGTGTAACTCCGCTCGATGTCACACCATGTCTGCTCCTCGCAGCCCAAACTAACACGCAAGCTTGGATACGCAATGCGTCAGTAGTAATTTTGCTGCCATGCATGGTATTTTGACCCAATGTTAGGCGCGTGTTGAAGAATCCAATGGAGAATTTTGCGACAACGTGCTAAACGTATATGAGCATATTATCCAGTATTATCATAGAATCATCCTCGCCTGCTAATCCAGAAAAGTGGAAAGATGTTGGAGTTGGCAAACAAAAAGCAGATGAAGTGGTGCCTGCAAATGGTGATAAGATAGACGTAGCATAGGAACATGCCGACCACATATGAAAGGTCATCAAGTCAGTCGACCTGAGAATTCCTCAATGGTGGACCTTCCCCATTCCACACACCTGTAGGACCTGTTTCCCGCAGTCCCAGACAATACAATCATCTACTCTGCCACAATACTTACAGATTATTCTGTATTCATCTCTTATTGCTACGTCAATATATGGGTAAATGGGATTCTGGAGTGCGACCTAGGATGAGCGGCCTGCAGCGGGGGGTCAGTAAGCTCCATAACTATGCAGCGGAAGACCCATGCCCATCAGCAGAATGAAAGAGCGACATCGATTCCTCTACCGCATACTTACACTCGCACAGAGCTCATGATTCGGTCTGTTCTTATTGCGGAGGTTTTAGTCCAGCCAGTCGACCATGAGTAGATTCCATGTAAGGAAAGACATCTCGTCACTACCCAACCACTACACGCCGCTTGGAGAGCTATCGATTTCACGGAGTGCGAGTTTTATGAGCAAATTAACTGCGGACCATATTCAGAATGAAATAAAAGAGTTGGTCAAATCATGCATGCAATCTGCGTACAGGAACAATAGGGAAGAGGAAATACATTTGTTGAATTTACAGAGCGATGCTAATGTTGTACCTAGTTTTACCATACGCTCCCTCCCGAACGCCTGCCTAATGCTGAATCATAATATCATACTTAGTGCTCGAAACCAATCCCTAGGACACCGTTCAGATCTCTGAAGTCTCCTCTGAGTATCTCAATGCCATCACGCTTCACCTCTTCTACCAAGTCCTTGATCTTTGGCGCCATGACCTCTGGCTCGAAACCAAAGTACTTATACGCCGTCTTGCTTGGTAAACTCTTTCCAAATCTCCGCATTGACACTGAAGCATCAGCATAGCGCTCCCATCCATTTGCGGCATACGCCTCGATGACCACGGCGGGTTTGCCTGCCTTGGACCTCAAAACCGACTGTTTATATTCGCGGGTCTGCTGTTCGAATAATCTTGGAACAGGGAACGAGACAACGCGTGCCGTGATGTTGAATTTGGACTTGAGGAGGTCGCGTGTCTGCATAGCGAAGACCATCTCGGAACCCGTGCTTATGAGAGTCACATCGAACTCCTCTTCTTCAACGAAAACGTATGCACCTTTAGCAAAGCCTTCACGTGAGGACTGCCCCCATTGTGGCAGAACTTGACGTGACAACGAGATGATGCTGGGTGTCTCGGTAGCCTTGATGGCAACCTCGAAAGCTCCAGCAACTTCCTCAGAGTCGCAAGGCCGCATGTAGAGAAGGTTGGGCATGGCTCGGTACAGGGCTGCAAGAGCGATAGGTTGATGTGTAGGACCATCCTCTCCAGTACCGATAGAATCGTGGGTCGCTATGTGGATCTGCTGCAGGCCTTGGAGGGCGCCCATTCGCACTGCAGGTGCGGCGTAGAGGTAGAACATGAAGACTAGTGGTAGATAGTCAGTGAATTGTTACACGTGGGCAATAGTAAAATTAGAGCGGTTGCCTCGAGGAATACGCCTGGTGAGTTTCATAGACCTTTTGTGGCAGGGGGCATCAAGTATGGCGCAGTAGAGGGGTTGGGAGCTCACATACAGGATGAGGTAATAGGTAAAAAAGTGCCTTTGTTAAAGGCCGCAAGACCGTTCGAGATCGCGCACATAGCGTGCTCTCGGATGCCGTAGTGAATATAGCGCCCTGTATAGTTGCCATCAAGCCCACATGCGGTCTGAAGTTCAGGCTACTTGAATTCAGTATATCATCATTAGCTAAATAAAGGATAGGAACTTACCGACTGGAAATCAACCTTCTTACTATATGCAACGTTGCACGATGGGGTCAAATCAGCGGTGCCGACCAAGAAATTGCCCATGTTCTCGCCGAGGGGGTTGCCAACAATGCCGGCAGATTTACGAGTGGCAGTGGGCTCCTTGGGGAGGTCTCCTTTCCTTGGAATAAACTTGGTCCAGTCTTCTGGCATCTTGCCTGCTACCCGCAGTTTAAACTCAGCTGCCAGCTCTGGATAGGCCTTTTCGTAGGCGCTGACAGTTGCCAACCAATCAGCCTCGAGCTGCTTTCCGCGAGAAGCCACGTCTTCGAAGAAGCTATACATCTCCGAAGGTATCACGTAATGCTCCTCAGGGTTCAGACCGAACGTCTTTTTAATGTTCGCAATGTCGTCAAGGCCGAGTGCAGCACCATGAGTGGCCGGTGTGCCCGCTTTTCCTGAACCGAAACCGATGACGGTGCGGATATTGATAAAGGTTGGTTTCTCACTGCTTCTCGCTGCAAGAAGAGCATGTACAATGGCGCTAATGTTGGAGTGACCATCAAGAATGTCGATAACGTTCCAGCCAGTGGCGCGCATCTTATCGTTCATATCTTCTCCAGAGTTCGCAACATCAGCTGTACCATCGCAGGTGATATTGTTGTTGTCGTATATTATGCAGAGGTTGTTCAGCTTCCAATGACTAGCCAGAGAGACTGCTTCAAGGCCAACTCCTTCCTGTAGACATGCATCACCAATCATGCACCAGGTCATATTGTTGACGACTTCGTGACCATCTCGGTTGTACGTTGCTGCGAGATGCTTGGTAGCCATGGCAAGACCAACAGCATTGGCAACTCCTTGGCCAAGAGGGCCAGTGGTAACTTCGACGCCCTCATTTTCGATCTCGGGGTGTCCCGGGCAGATCGAGTCGTATCGGGATGAGTGGTACGTCTTAAGTTGCTCAGTAGTCATACTCTCAACACCGACAAGGTGCATGAAGAGGTATTGCCACAAGCAAGCATGGCCTAGCAGGTTGTTAGTTCACTCTTCGATTTTGAGCCCCGAAATATTTCAGAACTGGGAAATTGTCCCTTGTCCTCTATTGATCCAGCAGCTTGAAAGCCTTGGGGACAGTTTGTTTAACATGAACATACCATTTGACAAAACGAATCGGTCACGATTGAAGTAACTGCCATTCTTTGGCGAGAACTTCATAACGTATTTGTATAGAGCAACGCCTATGGCGGCCATGCCCATGGCGGATCTTCACAATGTCAGCCTGACAAGTTTTCTGTATATTTACCATGCGCAAAGCTTACCCAGGGTGCCCTCCATTGAACTGTTGGCAAAGGTCTGCAATGTATGCACGGAAATGCCCAAGAACAAGTTCATGTTTGTCCGCCCCATCGAGCTGAACAGCCGCAACGCCGGTTATGCCATTAACCTTTGTTGCTAATGGTTTGATCGGAAGGTCCGCAGAAACTTGGTCGTAAAATTCGAGAGATGGCGACATGATGCAAGTAATTCTCCAAGTTCAGATGACTCGAATGTCGTTCAGTTGTAGCAGGAAGCCCATATTTATCCATCTTGCGTGTCGAGCTCTCATGCCTGAAGCATATTCTGGTATGAAGGAAAGAGGTCATTGCTTCAAGTCGATCGAGACGAGCTCATCTGTATCCAGATCCATGCGTTTTGTTGTATTACTCTGCTTCAATTGCGATGATGATTGAGCCTGTCAGATTTCATGTCCCAATGTGGCATACCGAACCGAAGCCACTCCATGGACGGAGACAGCGCTGGGTCTCATTGGTGCTCGATGCGAGATTCAAGTCCACCCATCAATACCCGACAGCCTTGATCTCGGTTCTGGTTTCCAAGAACGCGGGGCCCCATGCCCGGCCGTCTCGGGAGACGGGTCTGTCCTAGCGACCACTGAAGACAGACGGTTTGCACGTAAATTGTAGGGGTGGCCTTGACTGAGTGAGCCCGAAACGGCAGATGCGGCCTGTTTCTGTAGACAGACCTACTGATGTGAGCTTAAACCGTTCCTCAACGGTACTTGCACATTAAGACTTCAACTCTCCGCTATAATCATCCACATGTAGGTACCCTACTGTTCGACGGGTCGTCAACCATTGCCGCCCCAAACATTCACGAGGTCGTCCAGGATTGATTTTGATGGAAATTTGCTAACAGTTAGAATCTTGTCTAAAATTTCGAGGATTTCTCTTTGTCTTTCCTGCGTCTCAGCACAGAGAGCAGCTGCATTCTTGTCAAACCTGTATATTGATGAATATGGGTTATCGCACTCACCTGCATATACAGCCTGGAAGCTGACAAACGCACTCGGAAGGTTCTGCGACTGTTGGGCCACGGCGATACCACAAATAGTCGAAGTGCTCTCGCGTAGTAATTTGAACCGAGTCTGATACATATTAAGCCCACCAGTTGACGGCTGGTTCAAGATCATGATGATTCTTGCAAAATGGTATGTCTGTATAGCAGCAGCATGCGCTGGAGGATGGATCCAAATGGGTACTACTTGCTGTGCCTCCAATGTCGAGCTTGGTGAAGACTGCGCTATTGTGACGGGTATGGGCTCGAAAGACGCAGGCAGAAGTCGTTTCCAAGCATCGAGCATTCGCATTAAAGTGTCTCCTGCTTCGATATACCCAGCAATATCACCTTCCTTAGGGGTGGCCGCAAATTGTACGCACTTGGCGGCGATATAAATGATCCTTGTGGCCAATCCATCCGATGTCAATTCAGACATAGGTACTTTGGGCTGATGTATCGTCAATGCGGGACGGCCTGTGCGAAATGCGGCCCAAATATCCTGACGAAGCCAGGCCCACCAGACTGCACGTTGCAATCCATGTGAAGATTCTCCACTGGTGTCCGAGTTACGCTGTATCCAGAAAGCTCCCCTAAGGTGGCGGTCCCAGTTGCTATGATCAGAACTACTTATTGTGCCGAACATCTCATACGTGCTGATCATGATGGCAGTCGAAAGAATCTCATGGGAGGTCGTGTACGACTGGTAGAGCAGGTTTTGAGACAAATAATGTAAAGTCTCATAGTAGTACTGCTCCGCGATCCTGCTTGTGCTTGGCGGAAGACTGAATGTTGATGCTGGTGTGCTAGGAGGTATCGGAGACACGAATTCATTGCTAGGCTCCTGTGGCAGGTATATGGCCATATGGCATGCGCCTACAGCAAGAAGCGACTTCAATAGGCCGACATTGCGCAGGGCAAGGTGTGGGATGACAGTAGCAAAGTGTCGGGCAGGATCGAACAAATCCAGAATGGGTGCAACCACATTGACAAAGTATTCGAAGTAGACAAGCTCCTCCCGTTTCAGTTCTATCCTGGTAATGGTATTCCAAGGCTGGGTAGGGAGGAGCTGACTGTTCACCGCCTGGCTACTCTCACCGGCGAATGAGTCATCACCCATCCCTGGAGCGAGTGATTGCTGTGGGCTTTGTCTCCTTGACAGACTGGTGATGTCAAAATTCCAGCGGCTACTGTGTGTCTGCCCCTGTATGTTGCTAATAGCGTCTTCGGCAAGCAGATCGTACCACTCAACTGGGCCAAAATTGGGCGCTAATATATCGTCAAATGAGAACAAGCTGTCGTCGAGAAAAAAAGTGTCATCTGGGATCACATCACTGGGCACTTCTTGCTGCGCGACAGGGAAAGGGACCCATGACTGGATAGGGTCGACAGTCTCCGACCTCAAGCCAGTAGTGGTCGCCGGGAGGCCGATAACCTCGGGCTCGCTCATGGTTGATGCATCATCAATGGTAGCTGTTGTCTCACTGACTTTGCGAGCACTCAATGTTCGCGGCCGTCGAGGAGTTGTCGCCTTGTCAACATAAACGCACTCGCGTTCTACTCTCTCGCAGTTTTTGCAGCTGGGACGAATCTCGTCGCACTTGACGCGCCTCTTGCGGCATGTTAAGCTGGTGCATGTCAGTCAGTCGTGAGCATAGTCCATATAATGTTGCAGTGCTCGAGTTACTCGTGGTGCATTCCTCGAAACACACGGCGGTAACTAACAACATGAAAGTTGTCTTCAGCCTCGTCTTCCAAGAAAACTCACCAGCCTGTCGAGGTTCTCAAACCACGTGATTTGGAAGGCATTGCGACAAAATGTGGGGAAAGGTTTGAAGGAATCAGGATCGTCTCGTCTCGACGCGAGCGGCGTCGCTTGGGTCAAATATAAAGCACCGACAGCGAAAAAGTCTCCGCAGTTCCGTGCAGACTAGGCTGACCCATTGAACCGAACGAATCCGGACTGACTCGCGTTGAAGCGGAGAGGTCCTTCAAACGAGCGGCTAGAAAGGCACGATCGTGACGAGCACGAGAAGCTGGGGTAATGAGGATGCGATGGAGCTGATCGCATGACGTAAGCAGGTGCAGGCGACCTTAGCTCGTCTAGTGGCCGTCATCTTGACCTCGCTCAATGTTGTGCTGTCACTATCCTTTGGTTCTTTCCAGGAAGTCATTGTGCTCGAATTCCTCGTCCAGATTCGTCCCTTAAGACCACCCACGTGCCAGCCCAGCCAAATCTTGGTTTAAATGCTTTCCGCATAGATTTCGACACGCAAATATCTTGCTGCCTGCCAGGAGAGATGGCACACTTGATGTGAACGTTCCACGGCGAGCGCAAAGCTGCGGATTCTCAATTGTCTACTCCAGTTTAATATTTATCTCTTTTACATGGACAGTATCAATTTTCCCAACTTTCCAATGCCAGTTTTCTCCCGCCCATGTTCTATGTCCTTCTAAGCCGTCTTCCTTTTCTTGTCCTTACGATTCTTACTCCCGGTACGTCCAGAATCAGAACGTGTTTCGGTACGGATTTTGAAAAGTGGCTTCTTAGTGGAGTTTTTGTCTCGCTCTGGTAATGGTTCGGATTGGTATGATGGGTCATCCTTCCGGAACCGCACACCATGTACTAGCCAACGGACACCACGGGCAGCAGCTTTGGCGTAGTCCCACGGGTAGATTGCCTCGAGGATGGCTTCATTCGGACCGCAAGCGTAGTACTGCTTTGGATGTCTGGCTAAGCTCGTAATATCGTAAGGCTTCCAAGGAAATGCCCTGCGGTGCAACAATGCGAAGAACGCCATCTCGACACAGGTGAGTATACAAGGAATGCCAATTCGTAGATCCGGCCCTGCAACCAATTTGTTGGGCTTCAGCGGCCCATTTTCAGTTGTGAGAAGCGCAATGAGGAAGTTTTGCCAGAAGCAGAGAAAGATGACGAGCTTGATGCTGAGTATCTTAAGGAAAGGACGGTGCTCCCCCAGGTCCTCCTTGAGCTGAATATAGAATTGTACGAGACAATACATGGCGATAGTGACGGAGATGCCTTCGAAGCCGGATACCCAGAGAGACGCAAACTGAGGGTGTTTAGAGCTTTGGCAGTATTTGCCTTGTGATTGAGAGATGACAGCCACAATGGTGAACAGAAGGCGAACGATACAATACTGATATACTCCGACATATATGATCTGTTTATCGTCAACAACAGTGCGAATTATGCAGAGAATCGATCCGTACGTTGAACCACGTCAACCCACTCCGAGGCTTCCTCAAACATCCCTTGTCCTCACCTCCCGTGAGCTTCTGCAACCAGTTCAGGGGCCAAGCCCAGTTCTTCGGTCTCACATTCCTGAGGTAGGCCTTCTGCTCGTGCAAAGTCGGGGCAACGTAGTGGCATAACAGCGTGAAGAAGCTTGCGATGGCATAAGCTTCATAGCAGCCTCGGACGAGCTCCCAATAAACCGAGTTCCGGTAGAAGACATAGCCAAGGAAAGAAGTAAAGGCATTAATTGGAATTATCGCGAGTATTCGGATAATGTACTTTTGCTCGTAAGGCCGCAGGTAGTGCAATGCATGCTGGAAGATGTGCCAGACGGATATCGCAATGGCGACGCAGGAGAAACCACAGCACAGGTTGAGTGCGAGGAGGTGGAAAGTTATTTCTTTGGCTAGTGCGTCCTCAAGGATGAGTTCGCGCTCGAATCGCTCGCTTTCGCATTTTATGACCATGATGGCGTTGTTGGGTACGAGTGTGACTGTCAAGTAAGGTATTCTGGTCTCATAGGTGAGACTCGCACTTACTCTCACTTGGACAGGAGCGCTCTGTAGTATATCCAAGAGCTACTAGGTAGTGAGTAAGAGCGATGGCGCTAGTTGCACTCTCTATTGACAAGAGGCAATTGGCATGGGACATTGGCGACTCCCAACCAGAGACCTTTACGGTGAGTCAGTTGACATTCAAGTCAAGTAAGTCCCTTGCAATTCTATTTGAGTGTAAACAAGCTCTGATTGTTTGAATATATATACTGAAGTTTAAAGACTGTTATTCACAAGAAGTTTTGAAAGTACCCTCGTCCCACATCACCCGTTTCGTCCGATAAATTTCACTCGCACTGCCTCTTCAATTTCGAAGCCATTTACCATTTACGGTTGGCCTTGAGGTTCCTCCACCAGTCACGCGCCATCCAGGCATCGAACTCGGTGATCTGCGTTGCGCTGCCAGCAAGCATGATGAAGTTCGACACACCGCTTGGGGTCCAGTCATAGAAGTCGTCGAGCGCGAAGGTGTGGCCAATCTCGTGGAGCACAATGTGGATGTTCTCCGTGTTGATGTTCTGCATGAAGTATTCCTGTGCGACGCGCTGGCCCCAGTCACCACCGGCACCGCCGCCGAAGCCGGGTGTGAGCCAGAGGGATTGGTCTGTTACGTTGATCAGTCAAAGCTGTAAGGATAGTAAGGATCAGAACACGGGGTCCTTACCGTAGTGGCGAGCAGCGCCTCCCTTGCATCCACTGTAGTTGTTGTCCTGGTGGAAGAATCGTCCACAGGACTCGGCACACTGAGGGATACCGCCTCCATCCTTGTCAGTGTAGACATCAATCTTGCTGACATCACCCTGGAGAATGGACTTGTCATTGACCGCCCAGCCGACGACGTTAACATCGACCGTCTTGTATGGCCATCCCTCGAAGCCAGCAAGGATCGCGATCCACTTGTTGAACTGTTTGCGGATCGCAGTCTCAACCTGAGTACGCTGGGCTTCAGAGACCTTTGCGGAACCTTCCCAGCGGACACAGTAGTTGATCTTGCCCTTGGCGGCCATGACTTGGTCGTAGCCGTAGTTCTTAAAGGCAAAGGGGTTGCCATTGTTGTATGTCTGCATCTGATGGTCCCACACCTGCTTAAGCGGAGTAACGAGGTTGGAAGGAGGGTTCCAAGTTGTCTGGCCCAAGTCACGCTTGGAACCCGCCGGGGTAACGTTGTCCCAGGCATTGCTGTCGTTGAAAGTGAACTCGTCGAACTTGCAGACAGGCTGGGGATCGGCAGCACGGCGGTTGATGTGGTGGTGTACATCAACGGGAATAGCACCAGCGAAAGAGGTGGCCGCAAGGGCAGAGAGTGCGAGGGAGTACTTCATCTTGAAGATATGGATATGTCAACGAGTGTGTTTTGAAATGAATGAATTGATGCACAGCACCAAGATATAAAGAATGGGAGGGCTCGAAAGCTCGACAGTAAACTAGCACAAACGAAGGAAGTGTGAAGGTTGATGGTCTTCTACAGGATTGATATTGAGGTGCATTGAATATTATATAGCGATGTTACCTGCGGCTCCTAGTTCCCTGGTCGCATGTTTTTTCCGCCTACTACTTCCCTGCTCACTCCATACTCATTCTATTTGTTTCTTGCGGCTTGTTTGAAGGGGAGGTAGCGGGTCTTGGTAGTATCCAAACGAGACTTGGCAACGGAGAATTAGCCTTCTAGGTTAGATGAAGGCGGAGATTTTGGGTTATGCGAGACCTCGTGGCGGAATTGCTTGTTACCAATTGGTATGCACCCCGCAATCTTGCTAAATTATCCGCCAGCCTTGCGACGTCTTATATTGACCTGCCGGCTATCCAAACCGTTCTCTCCTTCCAAAACTAGACGTCGGCGGTATTTGTTTGGCGGAAGAGATGGCAATTGACCCCTGGTGTAGATCAAACTGTGAAACTTCTGTAAGGCGCCAACGACCCACCTGTCAGCCCTGGTAGCGCTCGGTTTTTCCACGGCATCGCTCGATCATTGTCATGACTCAAAATGATCTAGGTATGACAGTCATTCCTGTGCGCACTCCGCATTAGGTAGGTAGGTTGATCTCTATTCTAGACTGTGCTTCGAAAGGAGGAAGTTCGATCCGGCACTATGGAACAACTCGGCAAGCAAGCGGCAGACAACACGGGACACATGAGACAAGATCATTCGAATGGTCTTAAATAGACCAAGTGCCACTCAACGTTGATAGTGCGCTATGGCCGTGCGGGACGAAAGTCGGGCATTTCCCCGATGTCAATAGTCCGAGTTCATGATTGTGCTTCTCGCACTGCTCAACTACAAGAATCCATATGTTTATTTTGATTGACCCTACATCACATCATATATTTGAGACATTTGTGAACACATGCAATTCTATGGCTTATGGGCTACTGTGTCTAAGAGGTGCAAAAAAAAGCGGGTTGCCATGTTTAGCCAATGCCTAGATCGTATAGAATGTTCGATGCGGTGAGCCCTGCTCACAACGTGAATCATGACATCGGCTCCGAACATGCACTAGGCTAGATGAGAACGTCTCAGTACGAGAGGAGGACTAAAGGGGAAAAAAATTGAGCTTGACCTGCTGGGTTTGGGAACCTGAAGGGATATACGAAGCGCAGTACTCATATCAAAATGTTGGTTCAATAGCTTTTATCTACATGCATACTCAATATGCAAGGATATACAAGAATCAAGAGGTGAAAGGCATCCACGCAGGCAAGGCTTATACCAAACACATTCAGCCTCTCCACCCGTCCCCTCCACGTCCTCTGTATCCACCGCCGCCTCCCCTTCCCCTATAACCTCCTCTACCTCCACCTCGGCCCCCTCTATAGCCTTCGCTCCATGGGCCCCTGTCTTCGCCCACTTCGACGATTCTATTTTCATCGTCAAAGCTGTACTTGTATTTCATTTCTGTCTTGATACCTCTTCCTTTCCTTGTCTCACCAGGAGCCCAGTACCTACTTGTCTCAGAGTCTAGCTCTTTCAGCCGTGCTTCTGAGATATCATCTGATACAGGAAGGTAGAATAACTGTGGTTTGGCAGCTGTGGAGCGGAAGAGCTCATCCAACGTTTTGAATGATGCTTCTATGTCTTGACGTGCGTCTTTTGATGGTGCGGCAGATGTGGAGGATGTGGTAGGGTGTAGTTGTGTAGACGGTCGGCGAACGTCGATGCTCGCTCGCGGACCACGGGGTGCGTTAGACGGAGCGTTTGATCCTACTTCTTGGAAGACTGCTACTATCGAACCATCACTTGATTCGGGGTACACCACTTCAAAGCGCTTTGGCGGCATAGAGCGGCCGGTACCTCGCGCCTCTTTTTCAGCGACTATCGCATCTTCTTCTTCTTTGATCCAGTCATCTACATGGTCATCAGGAATAAAGTCTACCCAAAGCTCTTTCCTATTTCCCTCTGGTGGCCATATCGAGCCGTGTAACGATGCTCGTACCCGTGATGCCGCAGTTGTGCTGGTGAAAGACACCATGGCGTGAGTTTTCATCGCATCGAGGAAAAGCGACTTTACAATAGTCGAATCTGGCGAACTAGATGGCGGTGTTGCAAGAGAGACAAGGTGTGCGCGAAGTGGTTCTGGACGTAGAGGTCGCATGAAGTTGCGGATATACAGCGCAGCTGTTACTGGATGTAGAGCAGGCACGGTCGGTCGGTCGTCTGTTATCGCGTCCAAAGGATTGTCCTCTGCGCTCGGCTTAATAAGATCCCTATACCGGGCAATCTTCTCTTTTTTCTCGCGCTTGGTGTCTGGTTCTGCCGAGTCCACCTCTTCAGGGCGCCTCTGCTCCATGACTACATCTTCGTCTTCCTTTAGGAAAACCTCTGGCGCAGGTTCGTGACTCGGCCTATGCTTCTTCGCTCTGATGTCTTGAGAGGGCAACTCTGGTGTAGCACTCCGCCGCTTGCGCTTCTTTGAGTCAGCCTCAAACTCTTCAGTGTTAAGTCTCGATGTTTCAGCAGTCGATCGCTCTGGTATGGGAAGTAATTCCGCCTTTTCAACCGACAGCTCTTCGGTCAGTGCCGGGGACTGTGCATTGTCTTCGATGGCCGAGTATGCGTGCCCCTTTGGTGCCTTTGGCTCTGATTGCGCAAATCGCAGTGCTTCTGCAGCCGGCCCATGTGCGTCTGGTAATTCATCGTCTGCGAGCTCCTCCTTCTTGTCGCCTTCAACCTCCTCATCTGCAGGTTCAGTGACCGTAGGTCCAATTATTTCTTCAGAGTCTGCTGGCGGCGCAGTAAACACCTCTGTAGGCTGTACTGCGCCGGGCTCCTTCTCTGCTGTGGTATCTTCTGCTGGGCGTTCGGTCGCCTTGATCGGATCTGGTGGGGGCACATCGCTGTCTATATGCGAGATGGTCTCAGGTAAGGGATCTAAAGTCGACGCAGGCAGGGGAAGTGGTGCTGGTTCTGTTCCGCCAGGGGAATGCGCCTGTGATTCTATGTTCCAATTAGCTTTCAACTCCATGATGACTCGCATCGCGCACCTACCTCCAGCAGCTGCAATCACAGGACCAGGTGCCTCTGGCTTCGCTGATGTATCGTCGTCTCCAACCTCTTGCTCCACCTGCTCCACTGGGCTCGGCGGCGCGTCCACACTCTCATCGCTGGCTTCTGGTGCCTCTGAAGCTGCGCTATTCGCCGCATCCGCCTCTTCCAGCTTTTCAATAATCTGCGCCTTCCTCTGAAGCCCCGTGCTCGGTATTGATCTGTCCTTGAGCAGCTGTCGCAGCTGTGCGACGGTTTGTTTGCTATAATCGACCATGGTGTGTCGCGAGCCTCAATTCTGGTGAATATTGCTGAAATTGGGTCGCATTGCCTGTCCAGGGCGATGGCAGAATTGAATGCTCTTAAAATATGGTGCTTAAAGAGTGTGGGTGAAGAATGCAAGGCTGGGCCGGCTGCAAATGTCACGCTTTCGTCCAAGAAGTTCGCACGCGTCGTTCCGACAAGGAACGCTAACGACTTGGGCTGCATCAGCGGCTCCGTGCGCCACGTGTGGAGAAAACGGCATCCATTGCCGCGAGCTAGATCTGCAGCTCCAAGACTTCACCTCGTTCGCCGGGATCTTGGTCTACTTGGTGAGGAATCGCAAAGCGAAAGCTATTGGATCTGGAAAGACTTTAATCCGCTCTTTGTCATAGGCATGGTAAATCTCCATTCCACCATCTGCCTTCAGTGATGAAGGCCTCGGTGCATCTATGGGTAACTTGGCCCTCAGATTACATTTCTCTTCTGTATTCACTACTCAGGTTGTATTTCGCTCTGGTCAAAGCGCGAATATAATCATTGATAATGGATAAGCTAAAGTTATGTTGAACATTGCAATAGGAATTAGACTATCTACGCTTATGAAAGGCGATCATATACAAAGGAGACGCAAAAACCCGTAGGCTCAAGCTCGAATGCAGGCAAGAAATGAATACAAGGTCAAGCGGACCTCCCTTAGATTGCAGACTCCTCTGCTGTCCACTTGAACTCCTTCTTGACGCTATCACCAGTTGCTATTCCTACACCACTCATCGCCAGCAAGAAATCCCGTCCCTTCATCAACCACACAAAGAAACTTGGAAAGCGCCAGCCCATGACGGCTCCAACACCGCCTCCCGTTCCAATGGGCACAATTTGGCCACCCCGTGGATCTAACTTGTAGATCCTATCCTTGCCCTTTGGCTTCGCATCGGGAAGTAGTGCATTGAAGGATATCAGGTCCCGTTTGATGTTGGTAACGAGAGCGGGCAGTGCGCCGAGAATGTCCCAGACGTTGTTGCGAGAGTATGATCCTATGTCACCAAAGGCATAGACACGAGGACCAGCAGAATCGACACGCAGAGTTTCGCCGTTGGTAATCAGATAGCCCTTCTCGTTGAGCAACTCCTTGGGCAGCCATGAAGAGTTTGGCTCCACACCATATGCAGGGACGTAAAAGTCCGTCTCGAGCGTTTCTCCGTTACCAAGTGTTACGATTGTAGTTCCGTTCTTTGAGTCGGATGTGCCAGTCACGCGAGAATTGTAGACTACGTCGACACCCACTGCGTTGAGTTTCTGTTCGGCTGTTTTACCTATCGCAGCAGGAAGAGCGGGGAGGAGCTGCTTGTCCGCAGTGATGAGAGTGATTTTCAGTTTGCGCTCGGGCTTGCTGAACCAGCCTGGCTTCCCATTACGGTGTTCGCCAACTTCTCCAGCGAATTCAACGGCTGTTGGGCCACCGCCGACGATGACAATGTTCTTAGAGGACTGCACCTTCTCGTTGGTAAATTTGATAGAATCCAGAGTGTCTTGAATGGCGGTGCTCGCGGAGAAAGCAGGGTGGTAGGTTCTGCTGCCCGTCGCAATAACAAGGGCGTGATAGGAAAGGCGTTGTTCTTCAAGGTTCTTGCCACTCTGATAGGACACTGTTCTTGCTGAGACGTCCAGGCCAGTAGCCGACGCTTCGATGAAGGTGAAGTCGTTTGATGAGTATTGTTTGAAATTCTCATGAAGATCCATGGTGATCTTTTCAGCAGCCATGCGGGTTGTTGAAGCTGCAACGCGCGGCGATGCAATCCTGAAGTAATACTTCGCCGATGGCGCTATGGTATAGACATGGTATGTGGCATCCTTCTTGGCTTTGAGCGCTGGCAAAATATGCTTGAGAATATAATGAGTGGTTTGAAGACCTGCGGCAGATGCGCCGAGGATCACGATGTTGCGCTGCTCTGCCATCGCGAAAGAGGAGCTATGGAGGTCGTGCAAAGAGAAACGAAATTACGAACTAGCTGCAAAAGGCAGACGGGATGGGTATCTTGAAAGGAGATGTGCGAAGGATGTTGCTCTGAAAGCAGCGGCTCCCAGGCTTTACATTGTGTACATATACATTTCGTTGGGACGTGCAACCATGGCGCGATGGCCTCTACTTGGCACTGCGGACGAAAGTTCAGAGATATGTGGTCCGAAACAACAGCTGTCTCTAGCCGCATTGGTAGGTTCTTCTGTACCGAATGCACAGTTTTGCTACCAGGGCTCACACAATCTTGTGTAAAGCGCGAGGCCGAAGCTGAGGAAATCAAGGTTGGTAATGAAGTTCGACACCGGATGTGTGTCCTCCCGCGATCCGGGACAATTGTAAGCAATTCTTGTCCGCCGGTGAACTCTGATTGGCTTCGGATCCAATAACCCATTGAGAACGGTCATTACTCGGCTTGATGGCGTTTTTGTGCTTGATGAATAACATTTTAACATGTTTGTTTGCTCACACGTCGCCCTATACAAAATGTCCTGTTCAGCTTGCTTTGCCGCATAAGAGAATATGATTAATCTATAGTATACTGGTTCAAATTTTATAAAGTAATAGCAACGTGCTCCCAGAATGATGCTTATGCAAATGCCGCTTCTCTTTGTGCAGAGGAATCCGAGTCAACATGGCATCGCCGACATCGCTAAAGCAGCCATTTGCCCCTATTCACGTGTGAAGAGAACGAAGTCGACGAGACAAATCCACGGCAATTCTGTAAGATTCTAGCGCCAAGCTACCAAAGCCAGCGTTGTACATGATACTCGACTTCGTTCTCATCTACATCCTCCCATTCGCCATCGTCATCATTTTCATCTTCACTGTCAAATTCGCTGTCATCTCCTTCCTCATCCACGAGCCCATTTCCTCCGTGCGCATCGTTCATGTGTTGGTATGCCGCCTCGGCTTTATTAAACACCTTCAGGCATACCCAGCAGATGTGACCGTGGCAGCCGCTGCACTCGACATGGTTGCAACCATCGACCTTCTCGATCAATGTTGCGCATTTCGGGCATTCTTTAGTGCCCGCTGTGGCTTTGTAAGCATCCAGGAGATGTTCATTGAGCTGCGTCTTGCGAAGATGTGCCTCGTATTCCGTGCAGGACCATCCAACATGAGGATCAGCATGACATAGCGTGCATGTCTGCGTCAAGCAAGTTGGACACGTGAAGATCTCGTAAGAGCCGTTTCTAAGGTAGACAGACCTACAGTCAGGTGTACGGCAATTACGATAGATGTCGGGAGACGAGCGAATGTGGTATGTCAGAGAAGCCTTGAGCAACGCATCGATCATTATGCCTGTCGCGTACTTTCTGAGATCTGGGATGGTGATCGGTTCCGCACAGTTCTCGTGCCAGCACGCCAAAGGGAAATGATTACTCGTCAGATCAGAAGAGGCGACTTGCAATTGATGATCGAAGCAATCTCTGCAGCTGACATGCCCACAGGTGGAAAATCTTACATCAGTCGTGGCGTCACCGCACTGAGGACATTCACTGTGTGCCATGGAACCTGTCGGTGGAGGCAAAGGCAAATTCAGCTCGTACGCGATCAACCAAGCCGTCTGGCGAGGGCAGTGAAGAACCAGCGCCTTCTTAAGGATATCTAGGCTGACATTTGCCTTCCCAAGCTTCTGCTGCACTTTTGCAACAGCATCAGAGGCAATTAGCTTTCTAAATTCTTTCGTCTCGAATTGGATGGAATGATTCTCCTGCCAGGCATCAAGCCCGATTACTCTTTCGGCAAGTTTCAGCTCCACATAGCGAGTGTGCGTATCGTCATCTTCAGGATCGTAAATTCGTATGCGCCGTTGTAGCTTGTCGCTCATGATGATGACGCCAGTCTCACGTTCGAGGTGCTGCAGCCACACTTCTCCTGGTGCTGTAGCGAAGAAGTCGTGCCAGATCTCGTAACGCGAGGCTTGGAGACTTCCGGTGGCAACACGGCCTGCAAAAATAGCTTCGAATATTTTCTTCACGTCAACGATTTTTCCTCGATTCGTTCCTGAAAGACGCATTGTGACCATTCCATTCCTTGGCTCTTCCCAAGCTACTATGGTTTCTGGAGTTTGTGAAGCGATTTCTTCAATGTCAAGGAGGACAGCGTCCGAAAGCTCCTTTGGGGCGGTGAAGTAGACAGTATATACCAAACAGATTTCAACATCGTCCGACCCATTGTAGAGTTTCAGGGCAGCTCGAGCATGCTCTGGCTGGTAAAAGCCAGCGATGGTGTTGAAAGGCAAACTTCCTTGTAAACCTGGAGGAGCCCTGTGGCAGAACCGCGTTGGCCCGGCAAAACATTGAAGCATACTTTTGACAGTCGAGAGGCGCAATACACGACTGGATTTCCATGATACCAGAATTGTGTTGACGTCAGATTTGATAGATAGCTTGTTCGTAACTCGTATGTTGGGTCTGAGATCGAAACTTGAGAGGACACAACCAGCGAGAAAATCCGCATTACCGCCCTCGATATGCCTGTGGATGTCGGTACCAGCCATAGTCGTTGTTTAGCCTAACATTATGGGGCATTAGTGGCACGCAAAGCTGGATGATCCTGAGGAATTTCGTAGTTGCTATGAGGCAATTCAAAGCCCTTTGAAGTTGCCTAGGCGTGAATGAGTGGTGCCTGGTTCAACAGTTACGAAGGTAAGCCAGATTGTGTGCTTCTTTTTGTGATGGTTTGGTCATGGGAATGTATCAATGTAGAAGGGGAGAGCAAATAGACGGATGATACAAACGCCAAAATATTTGGTTCGACTGCAGACCGACAACTTATTCTGGGGAAACGAAACCTGTTCAAGCATCAGAAACTTTGAAAGTAAGTTCATTATCGGTAAAGAAACATTGTCGGTGGCAAGCTGAGGTAGCAGACACAAGGCTGAATACGTGGTCCGCGCTAGCGGTCCGAATGATCTTGCAGCCTAGTTTCCAGTCACATATGCTTTCAATGTTAATGATTCGTTATATCGCCGTAGAATAGACTGGTAGGAGATAATGTCTTCCGTGTTAAGTCCTCCTTGGTTATGATGTTAATCTTGAGGATCAAAGAGTAGCCAAGTGGGGTTTTCTACACGGGGCTAACGGGCTACATCCAAAACCACCCTACATATTCCTTCCTGAGGCCATTTCTTCTCTCGACCTGGTTCATGATGAGCCATCCAGTAGTGCCAACAAACCCTTTTTGTATCACGATCCGCAAGACTGTCATACGCTACAACAGAAGCGGCGATCTAAGCGATAGTGGTGACGCGCCACCATTTGCATGCTATGGAACTGTAATGTCTTTGCAAAACTCTGGTCATGATGTATCTTGTGGCCTAGCTAAACTCGAATTTACTGTTGTTACCTAGCGTGGGCGAGGAGATGGACTGTTGTTCATGCTTAGCCGGGATGAATGCAACACGATTCGTTTCAAGCTTGACTTGCTCCACCTCAACGCGTCCCGCGTCAACATAAGTCCGACAACCCCCCTTGAACCCCACGTACCGGTACACCGCCCCGATGCGGGGTGAATAGATCTCTACATGGACTTCGTATGTCGCTTGAGTCTCCAAAGCCTGTCCCGTTGCTAACCATACAAGTGGGTGAGGCTACTCGGCGGGTCGTCCCAGAAGAAGCAGGCTGCGCCAAACAATCCCCAGCAGCGTCTGGCACGCTTCCGGCAGCGATACAATCAAGTCCTGGTATGGCCAGCTCCGCCCTTCGCATGGCCGTATTAGCTGACATGGCGGCAGCAATCATGGCAAAAGTCCACGAACCTCGCACACGACCGCGAAGCTTTGGGGAACATTCGTGGTGCTCTCCAAGCCCTTACCGCAATACTCAACGATGAGTCCCGATCGCCAGCACCACACATGTGCCTCCAGTTTGCTGCAGCCCAGCAGATATACACAGCAGTCTCCAAGATTGCCGCGACGTCGCACGACGAGGGCATGGTCAGGGACGCAGTTGCCTTTTACAATGCGCTCATTGACAGCGAAGAGGAAGACTTCCTCGAAAACGATGTCTTTGCCGTTTCTCTCATGAACTTTGTCAATCGCACAATCGGATCTGGCAGCATGGGTGTCGGAGAAGACATTGAGGCGGACATCGTGGAGCTGCTATTCGGAATCGCTGCCAAGATCAGATTGCAACCAGAAATATTGCCAGTTTGGTTTACAACCGCACCGGCAGACTCTAATGGCCGTGTGGTGAATCAGAAGATCGACTTCGCAGGTGTCACACAAAAGGAGGACTTCCCATTGTGCTATCAACTCATCGACCACGTCCACCACGAAGGCCGTATTGGAGACTTTGCACGCACTGGCTTACTTTACATATTTGAGTCGGCATCCAAGTCGATGACTCTAGAGCAGTGGATTGTTGAAAGCGATCTGCCTACGCTCATGGCTACTGGTTTGGGGGCTCTGTACAGCCAGCTAAGCAGGTGCGACCAGGACTCAACACATGCAGAGCACATATATCTAATGCCAGCTAGGAAACTTTCGATCCTACATCCAGATCAGGGTCTACCCTTGATACTGTCACTATCCGACTATGCCGAAATGAAAGCAAATCCACAAGCGGAAAGCTTCTTTGGCGATGACTTTCAAAGTCACCTCGTTACCTTCCTGTCATATCTTACATTTTGGCAGGATGTGCTTGAGCACTGCCGATCCACCGACGTTCGTCATACTCTGATTGACCACTTTCAGATTTTATTTCTTCAACAATTACTGTTAGCCTACACCACTGTCACGCTACGATATCAAAGCTAATGTTGACAGATACCCTTCGCTGTTGGAATCGTCGGATGCCGACGGTGGCTCTGCTGTTGCGGTCCTCACATATCTCCGTCGCATCCTTGACGCTCTTGATCACCCTGAGCTCGTACATATGATCCTTCAATATCTGCTTGCACTTGTAGACTATTCTGCGTCATCACCCAGAACTCCGCGATCGCCAGCTGCAATCAAGCGACGCCAGTCCCTCATTCTTCTCAATGCTCCAGATAAGGAAGACGACCGGCTGAATCCGTCACTTTTCAATTTGGTCGACTTGGTGCTAGGAAGCACGGGCTCCAGCAACCCACAAACCGTCATCGCAGCCTTGAAACTGACGACCGTCATACTCAGCAAAAATCATGGGTATGCCCTTGGATCTCTTGTCAAGGTGATGCATATACATCACGAGGAGCCTCATCGAACAGTCGGTTCTCTGAATATCGAGCTTGAGAGCTACCTGAATCTTGCCATTGACTTGGCGGGCTCGGATGGTGTCGATGATGCCTACGACAACTATCTCAAAGATACATTGAGCGCGCTAGAGAGTCATCCTTGTTCATTGAAGACTATTGCCTTGCCACCCACGTCTCCGAAGAGCCCAGGATATTTCGAGTCTGCAGATTCCACGTCCAGAGATGTGGACCCACATTACTTAGTCCCCGAAGACCCTCTATTTCAGTCTATCCTTGAGCTGCTACTCAGATTTCTCACCAACGATATTGAGACAAACCTAGCTCTGACTGAAGCAATTATCAGTCTTGGCACCTGCTCACAGCTTTGCCTAGAAGGTTGGCTATCAGTTGACCCTGCAGATTATCATTTCGAGGACACTGGTATGGAGCCTACGCAATTCTCTAATGAGAACGTGCGTGCCATGTACATGGCTGAAAGACCTCCCACATGGAATCCGTCGGCTACCCCACATCTTCTAGCTTGCCTACAGCAACTCCAATCACAGGTTGAGGCTCTTCGTGGTGATATTGCGGACTGGGACGAGCACGTAGCTCACCGTAAAAACGCATTCCGCTTTCACGAAGAGATGAATGAGGCAATGAAAATGTCGACGCCGCAGCCCAAGCCTGTCCGTCAACCATCTGACACACCTGCCGGAACTTGGACTCCACAGATACCGAAACATGTTCTGGATAGTTCAGCAACACCTTCGCGAACGCAATCTCCTAGAGGGAGGAAGGAAGCTCTTTCCGAGTCCAAGAACACACCAGCAACATCACCTGCTCCATCAAAATTTGGAGGACAGACCCTTGTTGGCTCACCATCACGGGCCTTGTCGCCATTGCCAGCATCACACGCTTCGAAGCGTCAGACAACTCTCTTCTCCGATATAGACGCGAATCTTGCTGGCTTGAAGAATGCAGAGTTCTTCAAAAGACGTATTCGCTTCCGTCGACCAACTGGCTCACAGGCGGTAGAAGTGATGCTCTCAAAGTATCAGCCACCGCCAAAAGACCTTGATGATACAAGCGAGTCTGAGGAAGAACAGGATGATATCAGAGAAGCCAGTCTCATGCACATTATAACAAACGTTGTCATACTCCAGAATTTTGTATTGGAGATGGCTGCATTGATGCAGGTCAGGGCTAGCTTGTTCAACGAAGTCAAGTTTGCTTGAATGACTCCACTCCAGAAGTTATTGGACTCCCTAGAAGTTTGTAATAGATTGTGTAGCGAAATATACCCCTCTCATTGTTGTACATTGAACACATCATTGCCACGCATGGGCAACTCATAGAGCGCTTGATGGTGAACTCTGCCAATTACGAAGTCTTTTTGATTTCTATATCAACATAATATCAACAGGCATCATTCTTTTTCCTCACGCTCTATAGAGCACCCAGTTCCTTTAGCTTGCTAATCATGCCATCCACATCCTCGACCTTGACACCGCCCTTCCGTGGCGGCGGCTCTGTGACCTTTAGGGTCTTCAACCGGAGCTCTGTATCCAGGCCATAGTCCTTAAGTTCCTTCTTGTCCAGCTTCTTCTTCTTCGCCTTCATGATATTCGGCAGACTCGCGTATCGGGGTTCATTGAGTCGGAGATCCGTTGTGATGACCATGGGCAGCTTCGCCTTGATTGTTTGCACGCCTCCATCGACTTCCTGCACTACCTCCACAGTTTGGTCATTGATAGTGACTTTGGATGCCTGGGTGGCTTGTGGCCAATTGAGCAGACCAGCAAGCATTTGTCCCGTTTGGCCGGCGTCATCGTCGATGGATTGTTTGCCCAGGATGACAAGATTGCTCTTCTGCTCGTCAACTACCTTCTTGAGTAGTTTGGCAACACCCAACGGCTCCAAGGCGTCCCTCTCCTCTACAACAACGTGTATGCCTCGGTCTGCGCCCATTGCCATTGCCGTGCGAAGAATATCTTGTGCCTTGGGCGGGCCGGCGCTGAAGGCGACAATTTCTTCGACCTTGGGAGCACTCGAGTGATGGGCTTTCTGTTCCCGTATGCGTACCGCTTCTTCGATGGAAAGCTCGTCGAAGGGATTCATGGAGTGCTTTACGTTTGCGGTTTCGACAGCGGTTTGGGCGCGGTTTACGCGGGGTTTGACCTGAGCGTCATGTCAATTTCTATATGTTCTTTTTGAATAGTAGAGGGGACGACTTCTAGTGCAATGCGCATTCATCTTGCAGTTCTTAAGGCTGTAACATATATCTGTGCAAGCTGGATAAAGTGTGAATTCAACTTACTGCATAGTCAATGACCCGCTTGACGGGCACTAATATCCTCAGGCCTGACATTGTGTGTTGCTGCTACCTCCTGGTTTGTCTGTAGAATAGCGAAGAAGGTTTGACAGTTCGTGAACTGAAGAAGCAAGGGTGGGGGATAGTATCGGAGCTCGTCTTGCGGTTAGCCGAGGCGTGGACAACCGGCCTTGGCAGAAATGACATCGTCGAGGCTGGCCGTTAGTACCCTGCAAAATCTCGTGAGTTTTCTCATGCAGGACTTCAATGTGGTCAAAAATGGAGATAACTCGGATCATGTAAGAGATGTCAGCGCATGTTGTCTAGGGTTGTTTGAATGTCCACTGCATGTGAACTAAAAGAGAATTGCGTTCATGCTGGTAATCTGTCTCGCTTCTCCTCGCATTGCAACCCACTCATACCTTTTCGATCTGCCTCCTCATGTTTGCTGAATTTACATCCATGTCATCCAAGAGAGACACATTTATCTTGAGGTCTAGCAATGCCAAACGTTTTGGTCCTCTCTTTTGAGGGGTTCTCCTTTTCCTCTCGTCAGCTATATGAGCATCTATCTCCGAAACTTCTTTCTCGCGCAGCCGTTCACGAGTCTCTTACGATCCAAGATGCCTTACACTGGATTCACTCTGGCTGGCCAAACATTGTTCTCGTCTCCGATCCTGTGATCACAACGGCAGAGAGCAAAACACTTTTGGATACTCTTGTCGAGTATACCAAGCACGGCTGTACAACAGTCTGCATGGGACTTTTCGCCCCAGCAGTAGAATCGCAAGATCTGGACAACTTCTTCAAAGCTTTCCATCTCCGCTGGCGGGCTGGCAAGAGCGCACAGCATGAGGCAAAATTGGTGTCGGTTGACGCGAACATGATCCGAACAGATAGTTTAGTCCCTTCATTCTACGCAGATGCTCTCTTCTTGAGTGGTGCCGCGCACGAACAGCTGGTGTATCATGCATTTGATCCGAGTGCTACAGCTAATGCTTATGCGACATATGGAAGAGTGGGACTGGGGAAGTTGGGATATATTGGAGATACTGGATTTGGAGAAGAGGCGGAGAGACTGATACTGGCCATGTGTCATTTGGATCGCCCGGAGGACTCACTGAACCATATGGAGGGCTGATCCACTCGGAGTAGCGGTTACGTTGTACCCATTACAGCAAGTTACTCGGATAGCCATGGTCCATTCATAGCTGCGGATATCCACTACTAAGTCTTAGCACATCCAACAGAATTCTTTGCCAGCTTGATGGCCACCCGGTTTGCACTCGAGTTCGAAGATGGTATCTATGGATTCACCTGGAGTCGGAGATGCCTGTGCAGGCATTGTTGTTGAAGAGTCCAAGATTTGACATTTGGCACAGTGTATGGCTTCTTTCTCCAAGGCCTTTATGGTCTTGCTCACAATCTTTTGTGTTAAAAGGTCATCGATATCACTACATCTATGCTGAGCCCATTAATCGCACAAATTAATTATTATATGGTGCTAAAAAATAGATTTTGGAGCTTGAATACCATGATACGTGGCTACCGCGTTATTCAAGCCCATATCCATTGGCAAGGTTCTCACAAGTCGTACAGAACCCAAAAGTTCGACTCGCATTGTACTCCCAACTCTGTTGAGCAAATTCTGGGCTGGTAGTCCCGCATCCATCACTCAGCAGAATACAGTCATAGCCCTTGTTGAAAGCATCTGTCAATGTGCCTCCGACACACTGGTCCGTATTCACGCCGGCAAAGAACAAGGTCCGGATACCCTCCTGCTCCAGAAACTCTTCGCAGTCTGTTTTTGCGCCCCACAGTCCCGACATTCGATCTTTGTGTATCCAGACGTCGGGATTAGCTTGTAAGTGTTTGCCTTCTTCGTATATGGCGTCGAGCGGTGGATAGAGCGCTGCATTCCAGGTATTCCGCATCAGCAGTCTTCCAGCATCAACTAAATCCCCATTCTCCAACTCTACATTGCCAGACTCTGCACCCAAGCCACGATACTTTACCCTCTTCTTCTCTTGCGGTTTCCCAAACCTATCTACGCCCACACCCCCTTCATGAAACCTGAAAGCTTCGTCATCATTTTTGAACTTTGTAGTTTCGGGTATAGCAAAAAACCCAAACGCTCGTTTCACTGCAGGTGGCATCTCTTTCACATCCTGCTCCGTGAGCCCCCAATTCAACCAGACTACTCTTATTCCCGCTTTCCTGGCAGCTGGAATAGCATACTTGATCAGTTGATCACATGCAGCATGCCCAGCGCCCCGATTTCTTCCAAAGGAAGAGGAAAGGAAAAAGTTCTGCATGTCGATTATGACGAGTGCGGACTTTGAGGGGTCGATTGTGATGGGTGTGGTGGTTGTTTGTACCGTATACTTAGATCTTGAGGAAGGGGTTAAGGGTGTGGATGGATGCGTGAAGTCGAAGCCCGTTTGTGAAGAGTGAAGCCAGAAATTTTTCGGGGAGCCTATTACAGCTTTATGATGCTGTTGGGTGGGAATGGTCGAGGACATGTCTATTGTGCTGATGTCCGTGATGGAAACAGGGGGGTGATATGGGGAGAAGCAGACTTTGATCAATTGTGAGGGTTTATTCTCCTTGAAGAAATTTTGTCAACAATATAACGAGGTAAGTACGACTTTCAATTAGCCACCGTTATCATAGTCATTATCGAAGTGCCAGATGAGGAAGGAGACTGTGCGGGGTAAGTGCGATAGGCGGGACACGTCTCTCAGTCCAGAAGTCTACTGAGACTACGTAACATGTGGCCATCTTACCTTCCTAGTTATGTGTATATGAAAGCCCGTCTTAGCCTGGAGACCCAGAATGGTAAACTTGAGACGTGTTGACCAAACTCATATCATGACCCATCACAAAGCATATGGGCCACAATTCACTCTCGATGAGTATTTGGTATATCCTACATGATATAAATACACGGCGCGATGATCCTTCATATTCCTTCAACAAGCTCATTTGAGATCAAGTTTTGACTCCCGCAAGCCTCTTCTTCGCAAGATGCACCAGTTGCGGCCACTCTTCAACCTGATTGGCTGAGCTCGGAGGTTCCAGTACCTGTCTCAATTGCTCTTTCGCTCTCTCAATTTCTCCTTCAGCTTCATATTGATCTACAAGCTTTAGCATTGATGGCTTGTGCCCAGTGTTCGCTGCAGCTTGGAGCCACTCTTGCGCCAACCTTGCCGCACTGCCGCGTCTCCAGCTCAGCAACCAATTGAGCGCTTTGCGCATGCTGCTGTGTTTGAGAATAGCTGAGTCTCTTGAATTCGCTTCCTGGTAGAAGTCGGCAAGATTGACCATGGCTTGTCTGTGGCCAGATGCGGCAGCTTTGCTCGTGTATCGTAGCCATTCGGTGCTTGTTCTGGGCTCAAATGCAGACAGTTCGTAGCAGGAGAGTGGATCATCGCCTTCACGTGCACCCTGCTCAAAGTACTTCTTCGCTTCTGCTTGTGTTCCAGTATCTTTATCTGCTTTGAGGAGGAAACCCAGCGCATTCCAGGGCGCGGTCAACTGCAATTGCATAGGATGTCTCGATTTCGGATTGAACTTTAAATGCGATCGCAATACAGCCTCCTGTAGCAGCTCCTTTGCTTTTTGGTGATGGCCCTCTCTTTCCAAGAGCAGTCCTTGCAATGTTAGAGCATCTGGGCCTAGTGCAAATGACTTCGCTTTGGTAGCAAGCTTCTCCAGCGTTTTTCGATATTTGGCGATTTCAGTCTGCGAGAAAAACCGTGCGATCTCTTTGGCAGATACATGGGAGCTCGAAGTACTCAGGTGAACAGCGCTTAAGACCTGGATTATAGCCAGAGGATCTTCAGCTTGGGCACAACCTTGTAGAAGATGGCTAGAAATAGTCTTATGCTGGCTGGGAGGAAGCATAGCTTTCTTGTTAGGATCGCTCAAATCGGGTATCATAAAGGTGACAATGGCAAGGGATGAGAGGTCTTCTATGTCAAGCTGATATTCTGCATAGGTTAACTTGCATAACCGACCACTTGAGCAGAAAATAACGTACTTTTGGCTAGTCGCTGGATGTTACTACCATGATCCATATTGCTCCTTTGATGAAGAAAATCTGCAATTATACTGTCGGCTGTATGAGGTTCCATCTTCAGGATGCCTTGTGTTTTGGTCAAAGTGTAGAAGCCCACTCGATTTCGTTTATCGACATCAGTACGCAAGCTTTTTACATCGAGTCTTTGAGTAGCATAGTATCTTCTTGAATTGCTTCCCACTGCTCTTGCATGCCATTTGGGCGGTATTTGATTTGGGAGACCATAGCGGTGTTCAGATTGCAATTGTTGATGTGATTGACAGAAAATGCAGGGCTGGGGACGCAGCAATGGCCTCAATGAACACGTTACAAGCCGCTTAGATGACATGATGGGCCTTAATCCACTGCGAAATGGATCTGAAAGACGATGATCTTGAAGGTTGGGTCCAGCTCGGAGGTCCGCAGCGGGAAAGTCCGACAACCAACGAAATCTTGGCAAGCCAAAAAATTCCCAGCTGTGGAGTAGAAACCCACACCAATGTTTGCCCGAGTATTCGACACCGCCAAACGCATCCTAAGCCGTTCTCCCTCGGTACAGGAACGCTCCAGCGAATTGAGAGACACTCCGCCCATCGCTCCGGACGTCCACACCACAATGGTCACCACGCGAGGAGGTACAGACACTCCAGGCGCAACGGCGACGCCGCGGAGCTCTACCAAAAAGAGGATCGGAAAAAGAGAATTAGAATCGCTGGACACACCGACGCAAGTGAAACGACAGCGCAAGACGGCGACACCCAGGAAGAATGTTGTGCAAGAGACAGCAGTTTCAGAGCTCACCGCAGATGACTCTACCCAAGAGTCCGGGAACGAAATCTTAGATACTATCGTCGTCACGGTGCCCTCGAGCGATGCGCCTAGCAAGGAAGGAGATCTGCCTATTCGTCGACGATCAAGTCCAAAAGTCGTTGCAGGAAAGCTTTCTCAGCCTGCATCCGCGGCTACACGAAGCGTAGAAGAAGCCCAGGAGATTGTTTCCGCGTCCCCCCAAGACACCCTCTATCAAACACCCGAGCACCAGTCTGGTTCTGTATATGCGACGCCAGCTACACACATGAACGCTGTAGAAGGCTCCCCTACACCCAGAGCTAAAGTGACGAAAAATCGTACTCCAGCCTCAACAAAGAAGTCTAGCGGGCGCCAGAAAAAGGTACAGAGAGATGATGGACGCAAAACATTGGAGGTGACGGAAGTCACGACCAAATTCCTTGATGAGATACCATCGTCTACACAAGATAGCGAAGAAGTATCCATTGCCTCACAGGATGCTGCAGCTCCCTCGTCACAATTGAAGAAGGCGCACATGCGCTTTGGCAGCGAAGAGCCCACAGAGATCCACGATACCGTCATTGTAAATCAACAAGGCCACGAACGCTACACAGCGCCAGAAGTGCAAGCGGAAGCAGGCCGAGAGGAGGACGACGATGCGAGCGACTCAGACGAAGCCCCAGAGGTCGTCACAACAGCAGCAGCAACATCCAAGGCGAATCTGGCTCAACAAGAAGCCAAGCGAGCACTACAAGCTCAACAAGCGGCAGACCAAGCGAAGCGCCAAAAACGCGAAGAACGCATAGCAGAAGAGCAGGCCCAAAAACGGATTCGCGAAGAGGCAAAAGCGAAGAAACATGCCCGAAAGTTGGCAAAAGAGCAGAGAGACGCTGCTCAATCGAACGATGATGATACTACTGCGCTCCAATCACAGATGAGCGTTGATATGGGCAGCCTCCCAGCGCTTCTGCCCGATTCGCTTCTCGAAGCAATCGACGACCAGCGCCCACCCACGCCACCGCCCCAGCGACGCGGAAAGACTGAAGAGGAGCTGCGGAAGGAGAAATTAAATCATCACATCAAGTTTCTAGAACGCACAGACAAGCCAGCAAAGGATGTCAAGAAGGGAAAGCTAAGTGTGGCGGTTCTTGGGCAGCAAAATAGAGTACTACCGCCCAAGGTGAACCGGGACACGAGGAATGTTCGAGAGCTTTGGCTTAAGGGCAGGAAGGCGGAGAAGAAGAAAGGTGGGAAGCCAAGTTTCAAATCTGGTAAGATGGAAAGGAGAGCACATGGTCTGAGCGGGTTTTTGCGGGGTGAGGATTAGAGAAAGACACTCATGAAACGTGGTGCAGAAGTGTACAAGGATCATTCGTCCCATATGATATTTAATGATGAATCGTCCTCATACTCTTCCTTCTACGTGACACCAAAGCCACGACGTGTTCTCGCCCAGCTCCGAGAACCCATACTAAATGCCTTCCTATGGCCTTAGTTTGGTAGACACCAAGTTATTCACCGCCGCCCTGGTCTCTTGGGCTTTGCAAATCCCTTTGCTTCTGGTGGTGCTTCCACCTTGAATTCATCTCTAATGACCTGTTCCGTAACCTCGTCCGGGTTCGTCGCCTCCAACTTCTTTGCGACCTTGAGACCTCCCTCATTCTGCGCAAGAGATACCACGTTTCCCCGACTTGCTGCATATATCATGCGTTCGCGAATCTTCGCCGCTGACGGGCAAGTCGATATGAAGACGATAGACGAGTCTGGGTCATCGTGTCGGTAAAATGCATATCGCGGTTCTTTCGTGTCGATAGAGCTGGCCAGTGTGGCAGGAGTGGCAGAGCTGGATGAGACGAGTTGAAGCGTCTCTGTTGTGCCATCCATGCGTAATTGAACAAGATTATCTGCTCCACCTTCACCGAGCGTTCTTAACGCTCCAGCAATCTCATCATCTGCTCTGATAGCTATCCGGCCGCCCTGAGCGAGGCCCTGCCCCCTCGTCCCTCTTGATTCCAAAGCCTCAGCTTCCTTGATATCCTGTAACGATTGCTCCTCCGCTGTGAGCGGGTTGTCTTGCTCCTCGTGTGCTAGATGTTTTTCCCATCCCGAACTTGTGAGCTCAGAGGCTTCAGTGGTGAAGACACTGTCTGCAAAATGCTCGCCACCCAGTTCCCGCACGAGCGTCAAGCGTGTGCTAGCGAAGAGCATCTTTTGCCGCACTGGCGCGGCATTGGGTACATATGTGACCGCTACCAATGACTTATCGGACGACGCAAGGTCATCTGCGCGACGGAGAAGGATGTAAAGGGCTGCATTGGGTTGCACATGTGATTGTAGGTTCTCGAGATCGGACAGAAAGGTGGACGAGGACGAGGAGATTGTGCCGGCCGGTATGATAGTCTCCTTATCTATGGTCGCGAGAAGACCCCTCTGGCTGTTGGAGGTTATCAGCGTGCCGAGGGCGGCTTTGAGCTCCTGGGAAGCTATAAAAGACGGTCAGCTTGCGGTGAGACATGGCCATTGAGCAGTGGGGGGAGTCTACCGGAGATGCCGGACTGCATTTTGAAGGTATCAGAGGACGCCAAACGAAATCTACCTGGAAAGTTCCCAGGAGGGTTTCAAAGGAACCGGGTCGTGGATGCGAACAGAATTGGATGTACGGTCAATGTTTACTCGAGGGGTGATGCAGCAATTAGTGGGGCATAGTGGGCTGCCAGGCCAATGCACCTTGGCGGCCCCTTGCGGTTTTGGCGTCTAGTTCCTGAGCACTGTTTAGCACTTGAAAATGGAATCTCCAATGAATATTCTGCTTTTATATACAGTCGCAAGGACATATAAACAGTGCTATTGCGGGGCCAATGACCGCGCTTTGGATATCGACAATGCTAAACCTCTCCCCAATTACAAAGTCCATAACTACTCCTCATACTTTCCACCAGGGATCATCTCTCGTCCCTTCTCCAAAACGCCCTTCAAGTATTCGTATACGGTGAAAGTAACGGCTTGTCCGGGTGCAACGCGCATGACACGAGGTGTGATACCCTTGTAGAAACTATGGACACCCTCCTGTTTCCACATGTTGCTATTCAATTGATGAGCAATAGTTATCTAGTTCGACGCTGGCAACTTACTTTGCAATAATCGTTATCCTCTGAAGAGCACTCTGACCTGGCTCTGCGGGCATCTTCTGTAACCTCGTCTTAATGGTATCAATTGGCGCATTGCTAAAAGGTCCGACAGCACCCGAGATCAATCCAATCAGACTCGTCTCGTAACTCGGCAGGTCGGTTGTGCCATGGTACTTCTGCAGTTGCGCTCTCAGCTCAGAGTATGCGGTAAAGTTTGCAGCTTGATTCGTTCCCTGGCGCAACGCTGTGAGTGAAACACCACGCCATAAAGCTCCAACGCCCTCTTCTTTCACAACAGTGTATAGAGCATGTGCAGCATTACGGTACTTGGGAACGTCGAGTGGATCTGCCATAGAGTGGTGCTGAGCTTGTAATCGAATCTTCACAACTTCCATAGGTGTGACAACGAGCACAGCTTCTGTAACACCAGCGGCAAGACCGGCCATGAAAGTAGCCCGTGATGTGACATTGCCTTGTCCATCTGCTAGTGCTTGCTTATACCATTCGTAACTTGTGAATCGAATAGCCATCTTGGGAACGATACCAGTGAGTACTGCTCCGAGACCCTTGTAAAGACCCAGTGCCGTTTCTCGTTTGACGATCTCACTTCCAGTCTTGAGGAAACCGCGCTTTGGGGCCTATTGGTCTTTTCTTAGTAACATTCATAGTCTCGGATATCCAAGCCCAGATTTATTCGGACTTGAATAGTAGATTGACATACACCAGGCGCGCGAGCTCGTCTTGACAACTGCATGCGGACTTTGATAGTATCTGCGGTTCAGGTTAGAGATATCACAATTTGACCAAAAATAAGTTGGTGGATTTAAACCTACCTAGAGGATGGCACACCAGCGCCTCCATCATTCCAGCACCGCCACCAGCTACACCAGAAAGTCAGTAACTAATCATAGATACTCCAAACTCCTCCATTCTTCATGTTCAAGCTTACCGATTAAATTGGTAGCCGCCGAGGCAGGCTTCTTGCCGCCCGGCCCTTGTGTAGACTTCGCAGACATAGTGTACGATTTATGAGTCTCCAAGCACGGAAAGAATGCGAAACGGCGAAGTTGACACTTGAGAGGTCTTCGAACGTAGAATTGCGGGAGGTAAGAGAAATTATGACGCGCTGGGCGATCGAATCCGAGCTATACCCCAGTTTTGGAGGAATCTCTAGCTAGCTAGCTAGCTACTAAAGGCCTCGGCTTTTGACTCTAGAGAGACAAAGAGAAAGACGTGAGCAGTCCCAAAGCAAACACCTCAATTGAAGGACGGACGGTAAAACTTCAGCAAAGAGGAGAAAAGGAAAGGGTCCAAAGAAATGAGCACGGAAATTCGTCACAGTCATATTCTAGCTCACCAGCGACCAGCCGCGGGTGTGAGGGACCGTCTACCATAATTCGTGCCGCCAACAGCCTCGGCCATTGCGTGAGCCCAGACCGGCAGTCTTAGTCTTAGTTTCTCCAGGGCACGCGTCCGGTTCGCAGCTCGTGCACGCTGCATCGGGGTCTACTTGGCGCTTGAACGTCTACCCCAGACCCGCAACAGCTGCTGTGGGCGAGCGGAACTTGGAGACGTGTGGTGTCGCTCGGCCGGGGATCGGCTGCTAAGGAATTACGTTACCGAGACGTCTGCCAACACGCGTATGGCTGAATATCTTGATCAGCCTGAGAAGGAAATTCCGCGTATTGGTCGGAACTGGAAACGGTCGTGTGACACGTTGTTGATCAGGGACTTTCACGAGCTTGTGCATGTGGCTTTGGTGGTGGACGAGTGGGTGTATTTTTTTGGGTCAACATGTGAAAAGATGACGTTGAGCGCCGGCCGGAAAAGAAGTCCTGCAAGAATCCCGAATGCGCCCGGAACTGCACGTGCACGAAGATGCGTCGGAACATCTCAGAGCGACTTCGCTCCTCCCTTGAATCATTGTGCCGAATAGCTTCGCGAAGCTGTAATATTTGACCGTTTGAACGGAAATTTAAGCGGAAACAGTCTCATGTTCGAACAGAGATTTCTCATATCTCGATTGTCTAGATGCATCTCCGCGGGTCTTCAGCTCTCCAAGCACCATTAAACATTGTAGAGACAAAGAGATACGTCTAAAGTTCGATATGTCAGATCTTGAAAAGTAAAAATAGTCAAAATGTTGCAATTTTCCATGCATTAAGGAACGGATAGCAGAAACTTACACGCACTATCTCCTAAACAGCTGGGAGATAGACTAAGATCTCTTACATTACAGGGGGACACCCTAGGCGACGCAATGCAAGATTTCATCGACATGGAAGTTATTTTGTTTTATATACGCTTGCATCTCGTATTCAACCGCCTTCCGTGTCGTCGTGTCTTAGCATGACCCACGATTACTATGCGTGTAAGAGCGACAGTACACATGCCCCTGCTCTGATATATATTCTCAGTATTTGCCAATTAAAGGTCTTTGGCCATTCAATGTCATGATATAATACTTTACTAAAGCCAACCACTCCCATAATTCGACTTCAAATGTCAACGTCAGCCTACTATGGTAACTTGTTGATCATCGTGGGTGTGTTGTCACGAGGTGAACTCGTTGTAGCTGGATGTGATGGACTTGGATGTAGACGATTGAGCCTCAAAGGTTTTGCCTCGTTCCAGAGTGTCCAAAGGATAACCTGCAACTTCGTCATCTCTCTCCTCGAGCCTTATTTCTCTCCCTCCTCCGCTCCCTCTCCGCTTTGCGTGCTTGATTGAGACTTGGCGTCACACCCTCCTCTTCTAGCTTCGCCTTCTCCAGACCTCCCTCCTCAACTTCGTCCAGGAGAAACCGGCCCATCTGTCCGCTCCTCCACTTCTGGATCACCCAGAGCGCTGTAGCTTCGGTATCCACAGAACCACCTTTGCCCAATCTACCCGTCTGCCTAGCAACCTCACTGAGAAGTTCAATGACATCGTTCGTCGGCGGCGCGTATTCGGAGTATAGTGTTGGCGAGTGGAGGTTCAGATGATACAGCAGGTAATCAGCTAGCATCACGGGCGGGATGATGGTGTCTTTTACACTTCCACACAGCGCCAACTTCATCATAGCTTCCGCATCCGGCACGTACGGTATGAATACACCCGGCGTATCCAACAAATACACACCTCCGCCCACACCCTTCAGCTTTCTCTTTGCTCCTTCATCTGCGCTTTCCATATCATCTTCACTGGGTATGATCTTGACGCCGCTACTGGAAACTTTCCGTGTAACACCAGGCTGTGCGCCAGTAGCTGCAACTTTGCCTTTACCAATCCCTTGGGCGCGAAGGGCGTTGAGAAGTGTAGATTTGCCGACATTCGGCATGCCTACGACCATTACGCGGTGCCCAACGAGCTTCCAGCGCTTCTGTGCGTGTTCTCGGAGCGTCTCAAGAAGTTTCAAAATGCTTTTGCGGCTACTGTATTCACCGTCGGGATCTTTCCCGTTCCTCACAAACATTGTGGTGGTGGGATGGTGCCACTTCTTAATAATCTCTTCATTTTTCGTGTCCCTCGACCCACCGCCGAGATCTCTTTTTGTATACACAACGACCCTCTCCTTTCCTTCGAGAGCTGACTCGAATAACGGGTTGCGCGAAGTAAGTGGTACACGATAGTCGCGGCATTCGATGACGAGGTCGATGGAGGAAAGCAGCGATTTCATCTTCTGTAAGCCGGACTTGTGGTGGCCCAGGAAGTAGGACCTGGGCAACGAGGGAAGCGGTGGGAATGCATGGCGGGGGATGAATGACATTTGTCACATTGGACGTGTTGTGGAGGAGAAAACAGAGCTCATGCAAGTCCGAATAATTTCTTGAACCGAGTCAAGCAACCCATCTTCTTGGCAGATCTTGACTCGCCAATCGCCCGAAGGTCACCTTATATGGTTGCAACACTTCTGCCAGCATGGAGCTCGAAAGTCATAATATTCCTCTAGATGATTCAGACTATTCTTCTCGTAGCCTCGGGCCCAAAAACGATGCTTAATTAACCTGTCTATGCTAACATGACACAGCACACCAAAATATCTCTATTCACGTAGAACAACCCTTCCTTGTAGACCCTGTGTCATCATCACTGCCACGAGCGATCAAGGCACTTATCACTGTTTCTGCACTTCGAATCCTACAAGTCCTTATGTGCTAGAACATTAGGCTCATCGCCAGTCTCAGGTCCAAACACATAGACTGTATGGGTGCTAGTTGCCGTGGATGTCGGCAATGTGTAGGTGTGCAGTACAGTTTCATGAACAGGGTCCGGGAGATCAATGGGTCGAGCTGCGGTCTTTTGGCACTTCTCGATTTTGTCCCCAGTCTTCTGGAGACGGACTTCCGCGTTGGGCTTGCCACGCTTTTCCCATTCGGCATCGGCACAGACTCTCTTGCCTGGTACGAATGGATGATCGAAAGTGACGCGCCGATGCCACGACTTCCGCTTTTCGAGTGGCACTGGTGCAAGCTTTTCCACATCTCCTATGTCGACTGTGGAGGTAGTCAGCTCGTATAGAGTCGTCGAGTCTGAGTAGAGCGTAGTGCTGATATGTTCTGTGACGGTAATACGCTCGCCGTCGATTGCAACAGGCCTCGCACCACAGGACACAGGATTATTAGGGCCGGAGCGGCATTCGAACTCAGTGTAGTCATCGAGCTTCTCCGTGTAGCACTCATAACAGATGACAGACCAACTCCATGGGTGGTAGAGCCACACACCCTTGGTATTGCCCTTCTTGTCGCGTGGCTCAAGACGATTCTCCGATGATTCTGGGGACCGGACCGCGATGTTTTGACGATCGGCATGAGTGAGCGTGAGTATATTCGTCTCATAATTTGGTGTTGGCTTCTCGTTAGCGCCGAAAGTCCATGAAGTGGCTACTATAGTCGTCGTATAGGTAGTGCCACTGTTTGGAGATCTTCTTAGCACATGCTGTGGGATTGCAGGATAGGATTGGAAAATTACCTAGTTTGGCTCGAGATGACCTTGTTTCCGCATTGGAACTTTGCGGAAAATATTGAGATGTTCTCGCCTGGTTGACCAGGATGTAGGCAGCGGGACAGAATTGCCGGTAACTCTTCAACTTCGAGCTCTTGGTCACCAAGACAGCCAGGCGTCTTGTATGTGATCAACTCGCAGTGTGTTCCGCCGTTGTTGACATCGTTCACCCATTTGCTGCGTTTGGGGTCAAACACAGGTCGGATGCTCCTAGCTCCATAGTCGAAGTTCTGACACTCTCCCCGTTCAAGGTCGACGTTGGCGCCATGCGGAGGCCCAAAACAATAGTCACTGGTGAAGGCGTAGATGCGGATTTGGTCCTCCTTGCTCCTGGCATGGGCAATGGAGAGGAGTGCAAGCAAGACGCTCACAACAAGCAGGACAAGCCGAGACATTTTGAGAAGGCCTGCATAGTTAGCATATCGATCTCATCGGAGATGAACAGGTTCGGAAAAGACGTGGGAAGTGGCAAAAATGCGAGTCAAGATGCATACCCAGCAAAAGAACAAGGAACAGCTCAAGTAGTTGTCTCAGGGCACTACAGTCATGTCAGTATCTGCTGCAAGAGTAGATGACGAAGAAGGCCGACTGAGTTGATGAAGACAGTGTTGTAGTAGCAGCAGCCGCAGATTGAACATATGATTGAGAAAATAGAACAACATACCAAAAGTCACACTACAGTGGGAGAGATTCAACTGCGATATCAAGATTGTCGCTGCGATTGTTGGGATGATGGAGACGTGGAATCATTTCGACAATATACCAAATTATATGAGCAACTGGCACTTGCCATACGCGACGCTTGCCATGGAAACAGGAATAGAAGGCGAGCTATAGTGAGATGGCAAGAAGTGCTGCTTGTGGTAAAGCCACAAGCATTTGGGGACGTTGCGTACCGTAAACATCAGCAGGGAACAATTGAGCATGAAGCAAGTGCGCCCATAGCACTGGGTAGGTCCAAATGCCTGGAGAACTCGAGAGGTTCGTGGCTGAAGAATGCAGCATCAATTGGCATGGAAAGAAGCCCAGATGCTGCGTTGATTTCTCCTTTTAGCTCGCGTGCAGTAAAGATGGTCATTGCAGTAGGTCCACTTCTTCCAATTATGCACACTCAACGCGTCTTCGAGAGCGAAAGAGCATACTGCGATTTTTTATATACCGCTTCTGAAATGCAGCGTGCAACGCTGTTGAGGACCCGGTACCCATCCGATTCAGTTCCATGTATCTATGCCACCACCGCCTAAACACCAGCACTCAACTCCTGAACTCCCGGTAAACCTGAGGTCCTATACTGTTCTACTTGGCTTCAACATTCCCTTTCTTACCACTCGCCCCACCCCTCATCCTTCTTCCCGCCCGCAGCTCCACCTGTATTCTTCTTCATCGCGCTGGTGCCAATCCCTGATGGCTTGCTCTTTGCTTGGGTAGCGTTGACTTTTGTCTCGCCAGCACTTGCGAATTCGTCCCAGAAGTCTTGCTTATCCTTGGTTGGACCTTTGGGTGCTTCACCGAATGACTCCCAGAAGTCTTTGCGCTCCGGCTCGACATTTGCACGGCGTGCGTTGGGATTTGCGGAAGTGTTGTCGCCTTCGACGAAGCGGTTGAATGCCGTGCCGGCGTTGGCGGCGGAGGATTGGAGGGTTTGGCCTAGGGTTCCGGCCGTGTTCCGGGCTTGTGAGGCGATATCTGCTTCTGCAAGCTGTTATCTCGTTAATGTATGTTCTTCACATGTCCGTTTTACTTGAGGAGCCAAACATACCTTCTGCATGCCAGGCTTGACATAACCCTCATAACCGACCTTGCCAACCTTGCTCACGCTTGCCCCTAACCAGCCAAAACCCTTTGTGAGGGCAGCCACAGGATCTTTCTGGAAATCAGAGAGCTCTGGTGGCGCACCAGGCTCATCGTCTTTCTTCCACGCATCGGGCTCACTTCCAAAGCCTCCGTACTTTCCTCCCTGATTTGGTGCGACACCCTCTGGTCTGCTGGCATTGTCCGCGCCCATCTTTGCAAAGTAGGCTTCATTCTTCGCCTTTTGTGAAGACATGGCATTCGTCCCTAGCGCGGGTGAGCCAGAGCGCTGCAAGCCCGCATCATTACTTCGTGTCTTGCTCAGAGGTGTCTGGCTTCGGCTTCCCGCTGCACTCGCTCGTCCACTCAACGCTGCACCAGCACCAGCAGCACTTGGCACATTCTCCTTCTTGGGTAGCCTCTTAGGTAGATTGCTCTTGTCGAACTCTCTGTCCTCAACCTTACAGCTCAATCGTTCTTTCCATTCATCGCCCGCTTCGGAGTCGTACCGCTCCTGGATCGAAGAGGCCTCGAAGGTCCGTCCATCTTTTGTATTCGAGGCGTGGGAATTGAAGAATTCTTGGAACGGCTTGTTGCCTCCAGCAGCCATGCGCGCGAGCTCCGCGCCCTTGAAGGCATCCATGGTTATACTACGAATGAAGGAGATGTGCACGCCGAGGCCGCGGTGGACTCCAGAGCAGGAGAGACACATGAAGATGCCGAGCTTGGGCGAGGCCTGGTATTGAACATCTTAGCATGTGCAGCCCGTGGTCGTGTGCGTGTGGAGGAGAGGGCGCATACCCATTGTGGACTCGGCGCATTGCAGTCAACACACTTGTTGTTGTCGTTTGTCTTTTGGATCTCCAGGAGCTGAAGGCATAGTTAGTTAGTATCGCTCATCTCCCCTGTTCCCATGCATAGCCTTGTTGCTGTCGTCCCCTCCGTGATCCCCCTGGAACCCCACTCCGCGAACTCATGAGCAACTAGACAACGTACCTTACTCCGGGTCTCCGGGTCTACTTCCCACATTTTACTCATGGTGTATATATGGGAGGCAGGCGACTGCGAGCGATAGAATGAAAAGTCCAAGGGAGACACAAGAGCTCAATGTTTTGAGGTTGGTGCGATCGACAGCGGTCAGATCCAGGCCGGCCATGATAGGTCTAAGCGGGAGTGTGGCGCACATCCACTTGAGCCTCAAGTCACATCAGACAGGGGATGCCCATACACTAAGAATAGCCTCCAAAACTCCGAGCCAGGTATCCAATCACACACATGTATCAGGAACTGTCATATTCCGTGTATTTGCCACAGTTCGAATATCGGACGGACAAGGAACGAGCAAACCGATCGAGGCATCTAGAGCGCCTCCAGCAAAAGTGAAAATAGTCTTAAATACGCAGTTCTTTCGGGCATCAAAGGGACAATTCAGTTGGGTACTAATCCATAACCGTCTCACGCCGTCTCTCCCTCGCGTCACATGTTGTGAACATGATCCAGTCATCTAGCAACACAGCCGAATCGTGGATCCACTTTGGTGCCATGTAACGGCAGCCCTTGCTGTTACGCCACTTCGAGGTTGTATACTCAACGCACTGTACCAAGACCATCCTCACATAGTCCAGGGTGAAGAGATCCTCCCTCGATGGCTAGTCTCTCGACCGTGACACAAAGACAATAGTACAGAGGAAAACCTCGGGTATCCACGACAGATGAGTATGTTTCGTGCGAATGTGCCGTGATCAGACTATAAAGTCGTCACTCCACATGAATTCCCAGGCAAAGCAGGTGCGATAGGCAGAATCCCAAGCCGAAAGTAGTTATAGATCTCGAGAATATACTCATAATAGTCAACCTCCATGTTGTTGTTCTTGAGCACTGGGGGCGGACGGATTGAGGCAGCTTCCTGCATTGAACATATTAGTAGGATGTAGTTTGCTGAATTGCTACATTGCTGAAAGTTTAATATGTTTGAGCACATCCCTACCGACTCAGTGTACACAAGCGCTCAAGGATCTGAGGGAATCCGTTAGTGTGGGATCATTTTCAAGCTGAGAGCATTCTAGTGAGAGGAGACTAGGTATATATCGAATGTATCGCATCAACTAAGAGGGGGCAACATGCAGTAAAAGTACACACAGGGACATGTAAGTGGGATGGCCGACAGGAGCGGCGCTAACTTAGTGTGCATGCACGTCATTCGCCCCGCCAAATCACAAAGTCACAGCCTACGGAGCTTCACATCAGGTGTACTGCGACCGTAGATTTGCTGCACAATGGCTCAGAAAGGAGATCATCTGTTGCAGCGTCCGCTATATGGTAAGAACAATAGTCACGCAAAAGATGGGCGATTAGCTAATCTCTATAGTGTTTGACCTGCCGGAAGAGCTCCTGGCATCACTCGCGCCTAAAGAGCAGACAGGACGTCCTGCTGAGGATACATCCCCTTCGATACAGGCTCCGGAGACCCGGTCACTAGAGAAAGCCGAGGCGGATGATAATGGGCCTACCAAGGCTACTTCGTGTAGTCTGTGCGGCCTGAGCTTTGCCTCTGTTGCTGAACAACGCAGCCATGTCCGATCAAATCTCCATGGATACAATCTTAAGCAGAAAATAAAGGGCGCAAAACCTGTAGATGAGGCAGACTTTGAGAAGCTGATAGGCGATTTGGACGAGAGTATATCCGGTTCGGAGTCTTCTGAGTCTGAGGACGACGACGAGGACGAAGACGGAGGCAAGTCCAAGGACTCTACACTTAGCGCACTCTTGAAGAAGCAGGCCAAGATTTCAAATCCAGAGTTTGATGAATTTGCATCACGCAAGAAACAGCATGGGCCTGGCAAGCCTCCACTGCTCTGGTTTACCTCGCCTGCAATACCGGATAACATGTCACTGGGAGTGTACCGTGCGATCTTCTCCAACGAAGAGCAAGAAGATGAGTTACATATTTTGGAGACAATAAAGAAGAAGCAATTATCTCCGAAACAGCCTCCCAAAATCAAGGCGAAGGACGGTGGTGTGCCTCTACCTAGCACGGATATCGGGCCTCACTACTTCCTCTGCATGATTGGTGGCGGCCATTTTGCAGCAATGATTGTAGCGCTGGCACCAAAGACTGGGAAGAGGCACACTGGAGTAGACGAACGATCAGCAACTGTTATTGCTCACAAGACTTTCCATAGATACACGACACGACGGAAACAGGGTGGATCGCAGTCGGCAAACGACAATGCGAAGGGAGCTGCACACTCTGCTGGTTCGTCGATACGTCGGTACAACGAGGCCGCTCTTACGAATGAAGTACGGGAGCTGCTTTTGAGTTGGAAGAGTATGATCGATACTGCAGAGCTCATCTTTGTTCGAGCGACTGGTAGCACTAACAGGAGAACATTATTTGGCCCATATGAAGGACAAGTCCTCCGCAACAATGACCCCCGTAATCGAGGCTTCCCATTCAGCACACGGCGAGCAACACAGAAAGAGCTTATGCGCGCTTTTGTAGAGCTTACTCGTGTGAAACAAAGTACTGTTGACGAAGCAGCGCTGGCTGCTTTGAATGCACCTCAGACAGAGAGTGCAATATCACCAGCCCCAGCAAAACCCAAACCGCCAAAGCCCACAAAGGAAGAAGAAGCCGCAACTCTCCACACATCCCAAATTATACCCCTTATCAAACGGTCAAAGGTTCCAGCACTCCTCTCCTACTTGAAGACGAACGACATTCCCTCTATATTCACCTTCCTGCCCGAAAACCACCACACGCCTACGCCTCTCCACCTCGCAGCATCTCTAAACTCTGCGCCGATTATCCTCGCCCTCCTCACCAAAGCAAGTGCCGATCCAACCTTGATGAACGACGACGCTCGCACACCCTTCACCCTGGCCGGCGACCGCGCAACACGCGACGCCTTCCGCGTCGCCCGCTCTGAACTCGGCGAATCAGCATGGGACTGGGAAAAAGCAGGCGTCCCCGCGGCACTCTCCAAGAGCGAAGCAGACAAGCGGGAAGCGCAGGACAAGTCTGAAAAGGCCGCTGAGACGAAGGCGGAAGCCGAGCGGAGGAAACTGGAGACTGAGCGCGTGAGGAAGGAGAGCGAGGCCGAGGAGGCAAGGAGGAGAGAACAGCGGATTGGCAAGGGTAAGGCGCTGGGTGCGCTGCCTGTCAAGACGGGTGCGGATCTGAGGGAGGAGGAGATGCGGGGGTTGACGCCGGAGGCGAGGGCGAGGATGGAGAGGGAGCGCCGGGCGAGGGCGGCTGAGGAGAGGTTTAAGAGAATGCAGGGGTCATAGCGATGTGTGTGATATGAATGATGTAGAGAAATGTGCAAAGGTATGATGTAGAGAAATGTGCAAAGGTATGATGTAGAGAAATGTGCAAAGGTATGATGTAGAGAAATGTGCAAAGGTATGATGTAGAGAAATGTGCAAAGGTATGAAAGTTTTTGACCGAAAGCATCGACAAACAAGATGCTTGAACGTGAATGTACTTGTATTAATTAGGTATCATCAATTAGTAAAACAAAAAAAAACCGTTGTTACAATTCGATACTCTCCTCCTCCTCGGTAGGTGGAGTGGTATCGTCAGTATCAGAAATCACTGAACTTTTATGATCCTTCCACGACTCCTCATTCACCACTACCCATCCCTCATCTTCCTCGTCTCGCACAGCATCCCGCTCATCGTCCTTCAATTTCGCCAAGCTCTCACCGGCAGTCTCATGATCCGCAGCCATACCGACCTGGCCCAACATGAAGCGGCCAAAATAGAGAAGGGCGTCGAGCATCTCCTCGCCCGTGGGGATGATGTTCTCCTTTGGCAGTAGGAAGCCATAACTGCCCGTGTCGCGGAGTTTGATCTGGTAGCTGTATTTGACTTTGAGTTCGTGGTAGAAGTAGTCGAGGGCGGAGCCACCGCCGCTTTCGATTCTGGGAAATACAATCTTGTCCTTTTTGTTGTTTGAAGAAGAGAAGGCTACGTTGCCTTCGCATGCGGAAGTGACTTTGTAGGCGTGGCCTTTGCGGGATACGCGGATTGCTTTTGCTAGGCCCAGGGCGAGTTCCTCGAGGTCTTCGATTGAGGGGGGTTCTTCGTCGCAGCTGTATGAATATGGGTAGAGGATTTGCTGGCTGTACGAGTGCAAGTCCAGGAATCCGAGTATTTCGACGTTGTTGTTCTCTGTCTCGTTCTTCGCCCATTCGGCGAACCTCTGGGCCTCGACGCCGTCGAAAGGTGCGTCACCGGCGAATGATTCACTGCACGGGTTTGTGCGCGTGGTGTTGCCGTCCCACTTGTAGGGATAGCTGCGGTCAAGATCTATGCCGCGGCAGAAGCGGAGCGATGTGGGTTGCCTGTTCTTGCGCCATAGGCGGTCGGACTCCCAGGAGTAGATGTAGCCATCTGGATTCAGGGTAGGGACCAGGACGAAGTCAAAGTCTTCTAGAAGGCGAGTGATTTCACGGTCTTTTCCGTATGCGTTGATGAGACTCCAGGCTACGTAGTTGACTGTACTGGTGGAAATCCACTCGCGGGCATGCGAACCGCCTGTGATGACGACGGTCTTGCGGGCCTTGGACGGCTGATCGCCGTTTGTGGGATGGACGCCTATGCGCAGGGCTGGTATGTCGCGGCCTTCGAAGCTGGTTCCAATGTTGATCTTGCGGACGTGGGTGGTGAACATGGACGACATGAGGCGCATCCAGGGACTGATGACCGAGAGGGGCTGGTAGTCTTGGAAGAATGGATGGCCTTTGGCCTTTGGGGGAGACGTCTTCAGAAGTGGGGAGAAGCGGTCGCCGTCATGCGATTGGGTGCCCGATGGCGAGGGGTACGAGTTGAAGATGGCTTGCGCAAGGTCGAGGTCTTGCATGAGCGGCTCGTGGGACGTCTTGAGCGATTGGGGCAGGAGGCCCAGCAGGGATGGGACAACGTCCTTTGCAATTCTGATGTCGGCCCAGTCTTCATTGAACTCCCAGATATCCAGGAAGAGCACGTCTGCCGCCTCTGCTAGAGCGGCTGCCTCCTTGACTGTGCGGATCTTGAATCTCAGCACCACATCGTCGCTGTACCGCGCCACCAGCTCGTCGGCTGGGTCGGTCTCGCTGTGTGTGCTCCAGCCGGGGGTGTCCAGTCTCTTCTGGTCCTCTGGCAGCTTCCATATTCTCTTGATGATGGCATCGGAGAGTCTCCGCCAGGGCCGCGGCGCATGGTGGTGGCTTGCGGGATGGGTGCCCGCAGCGTCGTGCGGGGCGGCAAGAGTCAGCGAGGGACTGAGCAGCAGCAAGCCCAGCGCAGTCAAGGTCGCCTGGCGCATTGCGGCGGCATGGGGGAGATGGAGGGCGGGCGGGACTGGGGGACAGAGGACAGAGGACAGAGGACAGAGGACAGTTGGGCCAGCAGCTGCGCACGTGAGAGAAGGCGACGGGGCGGGTGGGCTCTCTTATGGTGATGCCTGGCACTGGCACTGGCACTGCAGGGCCAAGTGGGCGCAAGAGTGTGGCTGGTGAGGCGACAGGCACACCTAGCGTCGCGGGCCAGCTCTCCACCGAGCCATGCAGACAGAGTACCAATGCGCCCGGCCAGCGCGAAAGACAGCTGGGCTTGTGTCGAGCTGACATCCCTTTTCTGCTCGTGCTGCACTGCTGTGACAAGAGATTGAGTGCCAATTTCTTCACCGCGTCTGCCCACTGCGTGCCTCTGCCGCCCCCCTCGCTCTCTCTCTCTCTCGCCGTCCACCCACCCCAGCCGGCCGCCCATCCTCGCCAGAGCATCGACCTCCCCAACTCATCCTAGCAGCACAATCCGTCCAGCCTTGGGATTCCAGCGGGCCTCACCCAGACTCGTCCTGCCCACGCCCACCGCGCCGCCCTGCCGCCGCCGTGCCATGTACCGCCGCTGTGGCTCGCTCTCCGCGTTGATGAGCTGCTAGAGGCCGCGAGCAGCAATGCCTCTGAGGGCCCTCCGACCCAACCGCAGCGAACGAGACCTCAAGCGCCGCAGCACGCTCGACCCCGGCGGCTTCTGGAAGCGCGGCGGCGACCGAGACAGGTCCAGCGAGAACCTGCCCGCCAGCCGCATCGCCGTCTCTGAGGATGGCGGCCGCCCTCCCACCATCGACGTTGCCCGGCCCTCGACCAGCAATGACGCCCCCCCGCCCTCTCCCCCCATCCAAGAGCCCACCCCCAACACGCGCCGCTTTAGCCTGATGCGCTTTCGACATGCCTCCGACTCGCAGCTGTCCGTCAAGGCCAAAGAGCACGCTGCCCGTGACGAAGCCCCGCCTGTCCCTGCCGTGCCCGCCAATCCTCAGCGTATGTGTGAAGCTCCTCCCCTCCCCCCAACAGAGTAGTCGTGTGCGGTGCTGACGTAGGACGCCCCTCTGCAGCCCCTGCCATCATCACCACGGCGCCCACGGTCATGGACCAGGAGCCGGACCAGGAGCAATCGGCGCCCAAGAAGCGCGGCCGACTGCAGCAATTCACCCTGCGGCGGCGCTCGTTCGACCCCTCGACCGTCGACCGCCCAAGCAGCCTGCGCAAGTCGATGGAGAAGAAGCGGAAGCCGCTGGGCTTCAAGAAGAGCCATGGGAACCTGCTCGACGACCACGAGCGGCTGTCGATTGGCCAGCGGCCAGACCGGATGGGCGAATCGCGCGAATCCGGGGAAAGCACCTCTGCCTTGGCTCCTCCTGCTCCCAGAGCATCCGAGTCCTCTCGATCAGACGGAAGCTCCGGTGGACATGTCTCGTTTGAACACCTCCCACGCCCCCAACACCCCCCTCGACAGGGCTCGGGACGATTCACCTTTGGCCGCCGGAAGCAGCGCGGATCCCTGTTTCCCCTTCCCATGAAAATTGAGCCGCCGCAGTTTCCCGACACTGCGCCTGCCACCCCCCGTGTCTCTACAGGCGGCGTGAGCTCTGGCTCGCCACACCATTCGCCCACCGGCAGCCCTCCGTTGACTGCACGTCGAGTGAATCATGGAGAATCTGGGACGCAAACCCCGCCCATGCCCTCTGCTTCGCAAGTCGCTCTAGCTGCTACGGCCCTGAATCTTGCCTCTCCCGGATCAGGATCGCTCTTTCGAAACGACTCGACCAAGTCCATACCCAAATCGGTCCGTTCGGCTCGCTCCTCGCCCAACGCCGGCGGGCCCATTCGGCTTGGCTTACGGGGCCGCTCATCGACAATGGGATCTCTGGGCGCACGCTCTGACGATGCCACTTCACCAACACCGCCCAACGGCCCCAGTGGACGAAATTCAACCTCGACTGCTGGAAGGAGCAGCTTCAGCAATCTGTTTGGCCTGGGCGCAAGATTCCGTCAGAACTCTGAGCCGCATTCGCCCCGGTATGGCTCACCTGCTCACGGACTTTTAGGGAACTCTGGCTTGTCATCACATCAAAACTCATTCACCATTAGCCGAGAGGCACTCGCATTGCCAGAAAGAGAAGAAGGCGAAACACCCGGCCGCTATCTGGAGCGAATTGAGGCAAACAATGTTGATAAAAGTGTCATTGCCAGCTACCTCAGCAAGACCGACGATGCGTTCCTGCTCTCCGTATTACGAAGCTACATGCGAAAATTTGCCTTTTTCGGAGATCCCATCGACATGGCCATACGCAAACTGCTCATGCAGATTGAGCTCCCCAAAGAGACACAACAGATCGACAGAGTGCTGCAAGGATTCGCTGATCGCTATCACGAATGCAACCCTGGAATCTACATCAACACCGACAAGGCCTACTTCATCTCCTTTTCGATCATCATCCTACACACAGACTTCTTCAACAAGAATAACAAAAGAAAAATGCAGAGACCGGACTACATCAAGAACTCTTCATGCGAGGGCGTGTCTGATGATGTTCTAGGCTGCTTCTATGACAACATTGTCTACACCCCCTTCATCCACATCGAAGACGAAGTCGACTTGAAGAACATTACCTCCAAAAAGAGCAGGAGGACAGCTGTATTGAAGGGCCCTATGAACGATCCCGCACGGAAGGCCGCCAGGGAGCCTATTGATCCATACACGCTCATTTTTGAGGGCAAATTGGACGCTCTTCGCCCCACCATCCGGGACGTCATGAACCTGGACGATCCTTACAACTACATAGGCTCTGCGCCGACGCTAGATACTAAGAATATCTACAAGCTGTTCTCGAGATATGGCGTCATTCAGATTGTGTCCTCGCGATCCAGGCCAGAGGCGTTCATGTCGGAAGCTGCACAAGAGAATCCATTCGGTACCTCGGTCGGCATAGTGGAAATGCCAGTCACAAAGGTTGGAATCTTATGGAGGAAAGACACAAAAAGAAAGAAAGCTCGCTCTCCTTGGCAGGAATGGGGCGCAGTCCTTACGCGTTCAGGCCTGTCCCTTTTCCGAAACTCCAGCTGGACAAAGAATCTGATGAACCAACATGACCAGCATCTGAAGCGCGGCGAGACTGGGCCCGTACTATTCCAGCCCCCGCTCGAAAACTTCAAGCAAGACTATATCATCCCAATGGACGGTGCGGTCGCCCTCGTCGACAACACATACAAGAAACATAAGAATGCGTTTGTCATGTTTACCAAGTCTGGCGAAGAAACGTTCCTAGCTGACAGCGAAAAAGACCTCAACGAATGGCTGGGCGTGCTCAACTACACTGCTGCATTCGAGACTCTTGGTGTGCGATCAAGAGGCATGGTTGGTGGCTTGTACGAAGGACAGCGGAACAGGGGCATGCGACGTCTGGAGTCATCACAGTCTAGCAAGTCGATACCCACAGCTACTGGTGAGGTGACAATTCAAAGTGGTCGAATCGACAACCAGTTCGCACAACAGATGATGACTGCAAGGAAGGAGCTTATGCAGATGCGGATCACCGAGTCTGAAGACAAACTTGCCCAAGCCATCAAAGAGCTCGAAGCGCGTCTGAGAGATGCGAGACATCTTCAAATTCTTGCACCCATACAACCGAAGACACGAGAGTTTGTCATTCACGCCGCCGGCCGTCTGTCTGCCAAGCTTAAATGGTCTCGCATCGAGATCTGGCGAATGAAATGTCATCGTGACATTTTAGCCCAAGAACTGGAAGATGAAAAACAAGGTGCAGTAGAGAAACAAGCCCGAATTGATCGAATAGCAGAATCCTCCTCGCCACACCAGTCGCAACCCTCGCCACAACAATCACAACGAGCCTCCAAAATTAGTGGACTCGCACGGTTAACCTCAAAGACCAGTTCGCTTACCAGTGGCCAAAAACCACCGCTTTCTCCAGGAGCTTCCTCGGCACGTCCAGGTACGAAGTCGTCGCGGGATACAGACTTTGGAGAGGACATGTTCAAAACGCCACCAGAGACTTCTCGCCAGTCCAGTCCCAGTGATCCTTCTGGTCAATTTCATATTCCTCCAATATCGTTTAGCCCTCATGCTTCAGATCGCCGCAGCTCGTTGGCAAGCTCTTCTGCACAGTCGCCTCTGCTTTTCCCAGTCGATAAACGACCGTCTGTATCTACCGCAGGAGGCCGTACTGCAGATTCAGACAGCGATACGGATGATGATTCGCGATACACGACACCACCTCCTATTGAAACGGACACTATGGAGCCGAAGACCCCCGAAATTCCCTCTGCAGATGGATTTCCGTTAAGCCCGGGTGCCGATTCTGAGCAAGATCAGTCTGTTGCCAACTTTACCGGGTCGCCCGCATCGCGCACGAGGCATAGGCGAAGCTTACATCGCACGCTTCGGGAGTCACACGGCAGTTCATCTCATCGCCGTAGCCACAAAGGCAAAGATTCAGCATCGACAATCGTGAGCGACGATGCTCACGACAGCGAAGGGTTGACGCGTAGCAAAGGCAGCTTCACAGTCCACGGCAAGAAAGCCTCCGTCATTCAATTCGGTTCCGACTGGCACAACACCACGGCAGAGGAGCGGCTGAAGACGAAGAAGCAGCTTCAAGAGGCGCTGGAGGCGGCTTCGCCCGACGAACGAGACGGCATGAGTATCATGAGCAACAGCACTGCTGCAGCCATGAGCCCAGGTACTGATGGCACTGAGGAGTATACGCCACGGAGACTGTCTGCAGATGTTTTGAAGCAGCGTCATGTCTCATCGGCAACGATTACACCTGCAAACTTTCGCGAGACTTTGAAGGAGCAACATTCCGACTCTGACGAAGCATCTGATATGAGTGACATTGCCGAAGAGTCTCCGACTCATTTGCGGACATCAGTCGAGGAGGCTGCAAAAAAGGACCAAGGCCCTGCTCCTGACCCCTCCGCCGCAGCAACAACGGCCACGACCACCCAGCTTGTTCAGATGTAGTCCACAATACCTTTTTTGCGTTTTGCATTCTTTCTGGATTTCAAAAAGTCGATTTACTGCATGCATAGCACCGCGCAAGCGCAAGAGCAGCTTTTCCTTTTTCTACATGCTCTCTCTCTTCTCAGCATATACGCACTTTGGAACATATATACAGCATGGCGTGGGTGGGTTTGGAATGCATGCCATAGACGGCTTGAAAGCACGTTGGTTTCTTTTGTCATAGGGACGGTGGCGCATTGTATGTAATAGATCGGGATTCCAAGGCGGCGTTTCTGTATAATACAGCTTGTCTGAAAACAGAACGAAGTTGGGGTTTGGGATGTCCGGGATGATAGATTCCAGGTCGATGAGTCGGTATGTTGGATGATCCAATGCAGCAGTAAAGAAAAGGCACGCACCGCTGAATATGGGGTGGTGGTGACATGAGACTATTTTCCTTTCTATCACCTGGTTAATCAAAATTTGTCTCGAAGAGCGCTGTCCATCACTCCAACAAACGTTATGCATAGTGGCGTTTTTGATAGCTTGGAGTATCCAGAACCCCTGACCCTGGGACGCGCTAGCACCCCGCATTCGAACTTACCACAGAAGAAGCTGCCGAGGTAGCTTTCCACTACTCCACAATTGTAATGCCGACAGGGAGAGTCAGGAATCCAGCCATGATCTTCTACTACCACACTTCTAATCACTTACACTCACCTCCCTGAAGCTCATATACAGCTAGACAATCTTCCTGGCAACACATTGAAACACCAATTGCGGCTTCAATCCTTCATCCCGTCTTGGAATTGCACCACAAACACATAGCATCGATATCCACAATGACGCACGCCGCCTCCAAAGATGACCTGCGGGTCAGTACGCTCTTCAACTTCTCCTCTCACGTTGCCCTCGTGACAGGCGGCGCCACAGGCCTCGGCGAAATGGCCGCGCAAGCCTTTGTGCAAAACGGAGCACGCGTCTTCATCGCATCGCGCAAAGAAAAAGAGCTAAAGCTGACGACGGACCGGCTCAACGCCCTCGGCCCAGGGACCTGCGAGTACATCATTGCCGACCTCAAGAACAAGGCTGGATGTGTCGCGCTCTGCGCCGAAGTCGCCAAGCGCACCGATCGCCTCACCGTCCTCGTGAACAATACGGGCGCCAGCTGGGGCGACGATTATTATGATTACCCAGAGCATGCGTGGGATAAGCTGTATGATTTGAACGTTAAGAATATTTTCTACATGACGGTGGGCATGGAGCCGTTGTTGAGGAAGGGTGCGACAAAACATAATCCGGGCCGCGTTATTAACATTGCGAGTATGGCGGGTATTCAGACAACGGATGTTACTACGGGTGAGGGCGGAGGGTTAAGTAAACCGGGCCATGGAACGTTTAGTTGTGAGTTACATTTTTCACCACTTTTTTTTTCCTCTCCATCTTGTCATGGCCCCCTTCCTCATGAAGACCTTGACACACAACACTACCAAAAAAGGGGGGTTCAAAGTACTAACTCTCCCTTCCAGACGGTCCCGCAAAAGCAGCATGCATCCACCTCACCAAAATGCAAGCCAGCAAGCTGGCGCCCAAAAACATCATGGTCAACGTAATCTGCCCGGGCGTCTTCCCCTCGCGCATGACAAACTTTGGCCTCGAAAAGTACGCAGATGCCCTTGTGTCGGGGCAGCCCACGGGCCGCGTCGGCAAGCCCAGCGACTTTGGCGGCTTGGTCTTGTTCCTGAGCAGTGCGGGGAGCGCGCATATGACGGGGAATGCGGTGGAGATTGATGGCGGGGCGACGTTGACCGGGTGGAGGGGGAAGGTTGGGGGGAATAGTAAGTTGTAAAAAAAATTGGGCGAAAGTAGGATATGATTTATGTATATTCATGGCTAGATGCTTTAATTGAATTGTACATGCCGTTGCATCTGGCCTACTCATATCCACCTACCGTGTGAAGCGCGTACTCAGTTTGACTTGTAGGCTCTAGCAGGGCATGGAATAGCTGCAGCGCTAGTAACGGGTATTGTGCAACCTGATACTCTACTCTACTGAATAACAGTGCTAGAATGCATTTAACGAAATGGTCAAGACATGTAGCTAGCCGCTCGACGGAGACGAGAGGAACAGGGAATCTGATACGGCATTTGTCGCTCGTCTTGTCCGTAGATGAACTCGACAGCACTACGGGAGCAAAAAGCGGTATTTCGCTATCAAGAGAACTTGATTCAAGTGTTAATTGTCCCAGGCTGCCGCACTAAGGTCCTGATGTCCCGTCGCAGAGTACACGCACGAGCAGATCTGAGGATTGTCGACATCCACTTGTGGATGAAGCGTGACCATAAGCATATTTATCCCGCATGGTTGCCCTTCTCAGGCAAAGAACATGGTCGCTTAGGATAGCTGTTAGAAGGCTGTCGCATACATCTCGTAAAAACCAGCTCATCCCGTTTCTTGATCCGTAGTGCACCCATATGGTGCTCCCCTCCGCTCCGCAATTCCCTTTTCCAGCCACCAACAGCAAAGATGCCGCCTCTTCTACCACGAAACCTCATCTCCTTCTCTGGAAACCATCCCAGGCGCAATAATGATTGGAGGGAACCAAAAATACCTCGGAGCTTAACGGCCGTTTTTGGTTTAGCGAGCGCGCGCTGGTCATGTCTCAAACCCGAGATGTCGGAAGACAAAACAGCAGAGCCTCAAACGACCATGTCAGCCCTGCCAGAAAGTGTCGCAACGTCTTAGTGACACAACAAGACGGCAACAAAATGCCTGATCTACGCCAGGCGCCTGACACAAGAATCCTGCAATTATTTCGCAATGGTACAATAAGAACACTTGTGATCTCCATCCCGTTTACTTCTTCTGACACTGCATTCTGGTTCATTATTGTTTGTTGCCTGTCGCTACATTCGTTCCCTCTGGATAGGGCTTCATTACTTTCACTTTTCAATACTAGTTCTCTATTACCTTTAAATCCAAAATCGACGGTTTCTATCCAGCCAAACGAACAAAATGTATACCAAATCAATCACCGCCCTCACCCTTTTGAGCGGTCTCTCATTCAGTGCTGCCCTTCCTACCACCGACTTCACACCCCGCCAGGCATCTGCCTGCTTCTTAATTGGCAATGCCGCTCTCCCAGCCGAAGTCTCAGACATCGCCACATCCCTCCAGGACAGCGTCACGTGCTCCGAATCCGTCACGACACTCTCCAACGTCCCAGACGTAACCTCAGGCGGCGTAACCTTCTCCGACATCGACTTCAGCAAATCCTCGCAAACACCCCTGGAGTTTGCCTTGTCTCAATTTGCCACTGCGGATCCGCTGGCTAGCACCGACCTCCAGCAGTTCCAGGACAGCCTGGACGTCTATCTCGCGACTGAAGCCGGAATTCGCAGTGTGGGTGGCAATCTCGCCATCAAAGTGCCCAAGTTCTTCCTCGAGATGCAGGTTTCTCGCATCGAGACGGCGCAGGGGAACCCGCCGACGGCGGCTGGACTGCAGGTTGATCATCTGCGGGACAAGGTCACGAAGAATGCAGCTGGGGAGGATAAGGCGTTGTTGGACCAGGTTATTGCGTTGGCTACTCAGTTGGCGTGATACGTACTGAGTGAGCAAAGGCGCTACACGACTATGTATAAGAAGCGCTTAAACAAACACAATGAAAGCCTATCAACATGTCTATCAGGCATAAAGAAATAAAGACCCTGGTGTCTAATTAAATATTTTACTGACATGGAAGTGAAACCAAATCAATTCGTTTGCCAAAAAGAAAACATTTCACAAATTCACTGCTGGTTTGGGATTCCTATCATCTGATTCACTATGCTCGCGTAGATGCTCGCTTGGGTGCGCGGTCTCTTCCCTTCTTTCACTTGGAGGGACAAATCTCGCACTATAAGGTGAAAAGTATCAACCAAGTTTCTTTCTTTTTAACTACAACTTCAACCTCACAACTTCAACCTTATAACTTCAACCTTATAACTTCAACCTTATAACTTTAACTTTATAAATTTAAATTCAAGTTCTATTTCATTACGATCTTAGTCTTAATTTATCTTTAGTCTTTAATTATCTTTAGTCATTAATTATCTTTAGTCTTTAATTATCTTTAGTCTTTAATTATCTTTAGTCTTTAATTATCTTTAGTCTTTTATTTATCTTTAGTCTCAATTCATCTTCAGTCTCAATTCATCTTCAATCCTTCATTCATCTCTACAACTCATCTCTAATCTCAATCTACACTCTTCTTCGCCTCCCGTCACCTCCCACTCCCGCACCAAACATTCAACGCGCACCCAACCCGATGTTCTATGGACTATTCACCCTCGAGCCTCGACTAGTTGTAGCAGAGATAGCTCGAGATGATGTCGTCAAAGCCATATACCCTAAGATCAGGAATGAAGTTCTCGCCGGGCACAGAGAGCCTGAAGTCGTTGTTTCCACAGTTGATATCGCGGTGGGAGATGCATCCATACCCTCCAGGGACCTTGAGCGAAGTTATCTCATCTGGCCAACCGTTGTGTAGGAATCAGGCTGAAGGAGAGATATGAGATGAATTGAATGACGTCTTGGGCAATGCTTTTTTCCAACCTGCATAGCGTCATGCATTGCTATGTTTCTTAACTTAGAAGTCTATGTCTGTAGCCCTAGTCAGACAAGAGATTCGCGAAATCGAGTCCTCTCAGATTATCATCTCGCTCGATGACCCAGTCTAAGTCTTCCAGAAATGCCACCACATCCGCTTTCAATTGGTCTATATTCTCAAACTCCCCAGCCCAACACTTGCGCACGATCTGGCCCATATGTACCACCTCCAGCGCAGGCCACTGCCGGCGAGGAATCATCATCGCGATATCTCGCCAAGACCGTCCTGTAAGACTGTTCCCGGGCCAATTCCCCGTCATGAGCTCGTACACCACACACCCGTACAGGAACAAGTCTGTGTGCTTCGTCGGGTCACGTTGATGTTCACACGGATGGAAAGCCTCCCCAAATGTCCAGTCACCGGGGTATGTGGAGAAGGCGGCATTCACAAAACCGGCTAGGGATAGAGAGAGTTGGGCGTCTGCGGAGAGCCAGCAGTGCGCTAGATTGAGGTCACCCCAGACGATATTGTGAGCGTGAACAAAGGAGAGGCCTGAGACGAGATGCAGCGCCCATTGGTAGATCAGAGGTCGGTACAATGGTAATATACGGCTGGATTCTGTATCCAACGGGGCGCTGTACATTGTGGTTTTGTGCTGACGAATAAATTCAGTGACTGGTGGTCCTGAGGGCTTGGCTAGCACGGGAAATGCGGTCCAAGGATCGCGACGTAGAAATCTGTCGGTCACGGTTACCCAGGGCGGCAGAGGGAATAAAACTACACTGAGATTAATGCTCACGGTACAATGTGCGGATGGTGTTGGTCAAGTTGCTCATAGATCACCGTTGCTTTCCAGCATCTTCCTCCGTTTGACTCTTCTCGCCATCTGACATCAAACTCCTCGTCGTAATTAGCAGGTGCCAGTATGACTGCATCATCGTCTAGCTGTTCTGCGTAGATCAAGCCTAGATCGGCAAAGAAGCGAGGCGTCGTTGAGGGAACGCGGGTAGGCCGCTCGTCTGTCCTGGATGGTTCGAGAGTAACACGCTTGACTGTCCTTGCCATCACCTATACACTGAGCAGTATGAAAGAAAAAATAGGGCGGGTGTTGTGATCTAGTTTTGGTTTATCTGAATCTAGGCATGCGACGAAAAGCTGGATTGTGTTATGACTAAGCAGGCTTGTACTCCTGATGATATCCTTGACCCTGTATGTAAGGTCGTCCATCATAACGAATCTGTAGTCACTTGAATTATAGACTTGAGAATTCTTATTAGTACCCATGCTGTATCCTGAGAGGGTAGTTCCCAGCTTGGGTCTCAAGTGTTCTGTTTGACCCAAGAATGACAAGAAATGGGTGTAACGCGTTCAGGAGGTGTGTAATGAGAGTATCACTGAGGTCAAAAAGTTGGCTAGTAATCGAGAAAAGCAACGCCTTCAAGTCGTACAAGGCCCGAATTGGCGCGAGGTGGTTGGAAACGGCGAAAACGGCGCTGCAGATGGAGGACTCCACCCACGTGGGGCATGGGTCTGTGCCTTTGAGCGAGCTTGGATCCAAGCCAACGTCATTTCGAAGTCTCGTTGACGAGCAACACTCCGCCACTGTCAACACCATACCCGACCCAATCCAGTCCATGGCCCTGCCAAACCCTGGCCCTAATCCCCGTGCCATGTTCCGTCTCCATTGAAGTTCCTGGATCTGTGAAACATTGCCGTTCGCTGTGCTAGCCAATCAACATGGCGTCGAGCTCTACCGAGACGACTCCTCTTATCTCCTCAATGTCCAGCGCGAGTCGATCGATACCGGCCAAGCCCCAGCGAAGTGTCACTTTCAATCCCACAATCTCCTCGGCCAGCCCGAAGCAACCGTCGCGAACGCTATCACATGGCGCGACTTCCTCGAGCTATGTACCCACCAGCCAGGGCGGCCAGCCTATGCTGTCTACGCTGAATAGCAAACTGCGAAGAAGAAACAGCTCTGGTGCGCCTGCGAGATTGCCGTCTACACCCGCACCCAAAATTGGCCCGCAAAGAACGACGAGAACGGCACAGAAGTTGAAGCTTCTCCCAGATCCCGCTGCGGAAGATGGCGAAGACGAAGAGAGCGGGCGCGACGTATACGTCCAGTATACAAGAATAAAAGACCCTACAGCCAGAAGAGATGCTGCACGCTTGGGAAAGGCGGATAGAGAGCGGTTACCGCGTGTAACTGCGTACTGCACCGCTGCCTCTTATAAACTTGACGATTTGATGCGGTTTCTCAAGGGCAAACAGAAAGCCAGAGGAGCTGTACCTAAGCGCTTCGACGAGTGCATATACTCCCCGTATAATTACGGACCCAAAGGGCCGGTAGACGTTGCCAGCACGTCTGTGCACAATGGTTTTTCGGAAGAGAGGCCAAGAAGGTTCTCGGACAGTGCAATCGAGGTGGAACACGAGAATGAGAGGAGGAGACAGGACTTGATCGATTTGCATGAGGAGGGGGATGCACCGGATATTGGGAACGATGAAGCCATAGAAGATTCACCCAGGGCCCGACGACCTTCTATTACACACGCCGACTCGGACCCTCAGATGGACACTCCAGATTTTGACACTCAGGTACATACACCGGAAGTCTTCCTGTTCGAATACGGGACAGTGGTTATTTGGGGGATGACGTTGCAGGAAGAAAAGCGATTTCTCAAGGAGATTGCAAAGTTTGAGACAGACAAGCTTGGCAAAGACGAAGTTGAGACGGAGGAATTCAACTTCTACTACACGCGCGAATACCAGGCCCGCATATACAACGACTTCATCAGTCTTCGAGACAAGAAGAACTACATGATCAAGCTCGCCATTAGCCACGGACTGTCACAAAGTGTCAAAACGTCGCTCTTTGAGGATCTGGTAGACAACACCATTGACGACACAAAGGACATCCCGGCGCAGATTGCCAGCTCTGGCAAGATCAACCTCAACAAGAAACAGATCAACATGCAGATTGGCGAGCTGTTTATTCTCCGCATCAGCATTCATTTGCAGGGCTCTGTGCTCGATGCACCCGAGCTCATGTGGGCCGAGCCGCAGCTAGACCCTGTCTATCAAGCGGTGAGAAGTTATCTGGAGATGGATCAAAGAGTCAGTCTTCTCACCGAGAGGTTGAACGTGATTGGAGATTTGCTTGCAGTGTTGAAAGACCAGCTGACGGTGACACATGTAAGTACTCGGCTGCACACGGCGGAAGGCTTGTAAGCTAATCAACTGCCAGGGCGAACTTCTCGAATGGATTGTCATTATCCTCATTTTTGCCGAAGTTGTCGTTGCTGCCATCAACATCTTTGTCGATTTGCATGCTGCGGACTAATTTTTGCGCCCTGGTGTATTGTACATAATGCTCTTTTCCCTTGTACGATACTTGGATACTGTAGCGACCACCAGAGCAGGTTGGTTGGAGAGACAGGCGTTGGATCACGCTGGGGGTTTGCCTTGGGTCTATTGAGCATTGTTCCGTCTTGTATATTTGCCTACAAGTAGATTTGACGTGGGGCTTGGACAGAAGGGGGGGAGGAGGAGGAGGAGGAGGATGGTCTTGGTAGAGAAGTGCATCATCTTCATCATCATCATCAGAGCACGAGTGTAATGGGCAGACGAGTTTGTAGAGCGGGTAATGGGGAGACCAGTCACACGACGACGAGAGGCTTTCCTTGGTACTTTTGCAGTGTCATGCCGCTGAATGTGGGCGGACCTTGGCGTATCCGCCCGCTGAACCCTGCCGGCCCCGTTTCTACATGGCACCCCAAATGAGCATTCAGTCTTCTCGCACATGCCCTCCCCTCCCTTTCACCGTCGCAGCGCCCCAATGAGCCGTCCCAGATGAGTTGGAATCTACTAGAGCGCTTCATAGACTCGGACCACTTCAACACCGACCCGTCGCTGGCCGTGGCCTACCTTGCGTGAGTTGCAGCTCTATTCCAAAGCCACCTGTGCCCGCTGTCCGCTGCACCGCCGCAGCGACCTTGACCGACATCTCCGCTTTGGGCACTTGACTGACCCCTCCGCGAATCCCACAGACGGTATGCAGACCACGTCGGCATCCACTATGTCCTCTGTTCGAAGCTGCGCCAGTTCGCGTACGAGGAGCTCGAGTTCTTCCTCCCCCAGTACGTCGCCAGGTACCGCCCCGACCCGCATGAACACCTAGCTTACACACGCGGGGCAACAGGCTATGCCACCTCCTCATAAGCATCGACAATGAGTCCATGGCACTCGAGGAGTTTATAATAGATCTGTGCGAGGAGTCGGTCAACGGCGCGCTTCTGGTGGGCTTCCGGCACACGCTGTCCTTCGCCCGCCCGTGCCCATGCTAATGCTTTGGTCGCAGACTTTCTGGCTCTTCCAGACCTATCTCCACGACCTGGCGAGTGCCCCCAACTCCATCGCCTTCAAGACTTGCCGGCGAATATACAACCGCGTCCAGCGCATCGTCTTCGGGTCTGCCGAGCCCCAGCGGAGAGAGAAGATCAAGGAGAACATACTGCCAGTGACCGTGCTTTCGAGCCTGGTGCTGGCCAGCATTGCAGCCCCATTTCTACCTGCACATGCGGGCCCATTGGCCATTGCGCAGGCGCGGAAACCCAGGCCAATCGAGGATATCATTTCCGACAATGTGCAGACGGCCAAGGTGGGGAGGAGCAACACGGTCGCTGGCGGGTCGCCTAGGCTAAAGCAGAGGAGGACGGGTCAGGGACACTCGGATCCAGAAGATGGGCGCTCGTCCAAGACTGCCTCGCCACGGCAGAAGGATACACGCGATCCTAAAGACCTGAGGAAACAGGCTGCACGGCCAGCCAACTCCTCACGAGCGCCTTCAATGCAGCATAGACCCTCACTCCTATCAGTGAGCGCTGAGGCACGACTCAGTTCCTCATCATTGCCAGAGTTCCGAGAACCCAGGACGTCTCCTCTTCCTACACCACCTCCCACTGCTGGGCTGGGCCCAAAGACCGACCACCATGGCTCTCGCAAGCATCTATCGCAACCGCCAAGACCTCTAACCCCTACTGCGCTATCCCGCTCGCAGAAGGTGCGATTGTTGCGGTCCAACTATTTCCGAAATGAAACCCAGTTCCTGAGCGCCCTTGAAGACATCTCCAATCGCTTGGTTGTTGTGCCGAAACCGGCGCGGTTGAGCGCTTTAAGAGCGGAACTCGCTCTCATTGCTCAAGACTTACCAGCCGAAGTTGATATTCCTACCCTTTCTCCTCCCACTCTCAAAGATGGAATTGCCTCGCAAAGTCAACATCATCGAATAGTGCGAATCAATCCTGCAGAGGCCACCAGTCTTAACAGCGCAGAGCGAGTGCCATATTTGCTCATGGTGGAAGTCTTAAAGGAAGACTTCGATTTTGATCCGGACACGGAACAGAACCAGCAATTACTGGAAAAGCTTATGCTGGAGAAAGGGACATCGAGACGTCGTCTCTTCGATATCACTAGCGCTGAATACCTCGCGCTTGACAGGACACCACCAAATGGCTCTGATAGTGTATTTGAGCCTGCAAATGGAGACCTCGGCAGCACTTCGCTCATAAAGGGCTTGGAGGAAGATGATCTTGCGTCTGGTTTAGCACGAGTTACATTGCCCAACGCAACCGCAACTGGAAAAGTCACAGCACCACCGAGATCATCAAGCGGGGCAAATACTTTATCCTCAATGGCTACCCTTTCTACTCCTCGAACGTCAGATTCGGCAATCAGCCGATCCAACAGTCCTGCTCCGCTCAGGAGGATGACACTCCCTGCAGGTATGAACCGAGGGACCCAGAGTGCCGACCAACCTGATTTCTCAGCCCTGGCAACCCACATGCGTACAGCTGCTCAAATGTTGGCACAACTGGAGATAAGCGGGGCAAAGCGGCCAAAGAATGAAGTAGCTGCCATCAAAGCCAAGATTATAGCAAGCATGCAGAGTCTGGAAGAGCAAAGTTTTCTTGCTGAAGAGCAAGGACCCACATTTGATACAATCATGGCAGAGTCAGACCCAGTGGCAATAACGGGAGAACCGGAGGAACTGGACGAGGGAATCGCTGGCACGACAAATTCCGGCGCAGGTGCAGCTCGAATGGAGAACGACCTAAAGACTGGCGGCATGCGGCGAAAAGGCGATCGCGATGATCCCAGTGCTGCCACATTTGGTGAAGAATGGAGTGCAAAGAGGGAGCGCATTCGGCGATCATCACCATACGGCCACATGAAGAACTGGGATCTCATCAGTGTTATCGTCAAGACTGGAGCAGATCTTCGCCAGGAGGCCTTCGCTTGTCAGCTCATTCAAGTGTGCACGAAGATTTGGGAAGAGGCGAACGTGCCAATCTGGACCAAACGCATGCGGATCCTCGTTACTGGCGAATCTTGCGGGTTAATCGAAACCATCACCAATGGTGTCTCTCTGCACTCACTAAAACGAAGTTTGACACTGGCTAGCATCGCGGCAGGCACCAACCCACGGAAACGCATAGCAACTCTCAAGGATCACTGGCTCAAGACCTTTGGTGAGCCCGAGTCAGAGTCGTACATTGCCGGTGTTGACGCCTTCACTCGATCTTTAGCTGCGTACAGCATGATATGCTACGTTTTGCAACTGAAGGATCGTCATAACGGCAACCTCCTTATTGACAACATGGGCCACATCATTCACATCGACTTTGGTTTCATGTTATCCAATTCACCTGGATCCATGGGATTTGAAGCCGCGCCTTTCAAGCTCACCCAGGATTATGTCGACGTACTCGGCGGCCTCACAGCTCCTGCCTTCGAACAATTCAAGACGCTGTGCAAGAAGGCGTTTCAAGCATTGAGGAAAGACGCAGACAGGTTGATCATGTTGGTCGATCTCATGAGTAAGCAGAGCAAGATGCCATGCTTCGCGGCGGGCGCCGCCAGTGTGACAAATAGTTTGAGGGCAAGACTCATGTTGCATTTGAGTAAGGAGGAGGCCGAGGCGTTTGTGGACGAGTTAGTTGCAAAGAGTGCGGGGAGCTATTATACTCGACTGTAAGTGATCGGAAGCCTAAAGATTTCATTGATGAGTGCTTTACTGATATCATCTTAGTTACGATACCTTCCAGTACCGCACGCAAGGTATATACTGAGTGTTTATCTCGGTATGGCTCAGCCTCGCATTTCTGGGAGTACTCTAGGCTTATGCCATTCCTGGGTAGAACAACAGTTGCATTAGCATTACAACATGTTTCATGGCCGTGGCTCCTACTATAACCATCCTTTACGTGAATTATTATTCATGTAGAAAACTCTTTGTCGTCAATAAGCATGTGATACAGCACATATCTCCTAGTAACCAAATAGACGCCCCTTCAAGTTCAGCGCATATCAGAGATTCTGTGACAGGTATACCGCACGATCTATATTACACATCGAGGAAACAAACCAGCGCGGAACATCATCATCAGCTTTGTACAACTATCTCAATTCCCCTACTTCTCTACCACACCACCCTGCCCAAACCCTTTCTCCTCCCTCTTCACCCTCCCCATCTCAGCAATCTTCTCATTATGCATCACACCCCCCACTTTCTCCATCACCTTCCCTAACGCCGAGTCGCCACTGCTCCCAAAACTCCCCGTCTTGTTGCCAAACCCTGCCCCGCCCGTCGACCCGCTTCCAAGCGGCGTAGCATTACTATACGGCGCCGTGTCGCCATGCGTGCCGAACCGGAACTCCTCGCTGTCAGACGCCTCGGCGGTACTCGAGTCGGGCTTTGAAACTGAGGACCGCTTATTTCCTGCGTGTGCGAGTCAGTATGTCAGGCAGTGGTCACGCTATCCCATTGGGATTGGGGACACGAGGACAGTGTGTTTTGTGTGTATGAGGGGGAGGGGCTTGGGCGTACCGTATCCGGCGCCGCCTGTAGTGCCGGAACCGTGTTTGTGGTGTGCGTTGGAGTATGCGGCGCCCGAGTCTGTGAGGCCGAGGCGGGTGTTGCTGTGTTGTTCTTGGAGGTCGGTGGGGGCGAAGTCGGGTGCGGTTTGGTTACCGTAGCCTGCCATTGTGGTGGAGAGAGTGTTGTAATCTGAGTTGCTTATTTGGAAAGTATGTGGATGGAAGTTGACCTGCACAGCTGATGTGAATTGGATATGGATGGTAGTTATACAATCTATATGTCTACATACTGGCTCCATACCAGGCATTTACCAAGGCGTCTGTGGGATGGACAAGCACCACGAAGAAAGCAATCAAGCCATATGAGGTCACTGTGCTGGAAAGGCTTACAGGCCCCACGTACATCGGGGTCCAGAAGAGCCATGTAAGAGGACAGAAGACTTAGCCAAGCTAGGCTTGGTATGTTTCTGCAGGCGCTAGAGCTTCGAGATGTGGGTCGAGATGACACTGGATTGTGGCTATTTCCATCGCTCCACTACGGCAAGAGATCTGGTCGCCAAAGTAGTCGTGATGAAGTACAAAAGAGCCCCAAGAGAGAGATGCTGAGGCGTCGAGATTAAGTGTCGTAACACCAATTGTATCAAGTGGTGTCTTAATCGTGCGCGGTCCTGGGATGGTGACGTTCGCTCGATTGAAGATACACATTTATTTTGGCGAAAAGATAGCTGACACCCAAAAATGGTGGCTGTCCGCGCCGATCGAGATAAGAGTTCGTTGCACCACTAGCTTCGTACAACTCGCAAAACCTGGGGTATCCCACGCATGTCACGAATCGACGTGAATCTTTGTAAACAACCATACGCCAGAGTCCCACCTACGCCAGTAATGCATGAATAATCAGATATACAGAATACGCCGGGCAATGACTTCATCGAATGTATTTAGACTATCGCGTTTTGTTAGTCTTTCGTGTCTGGGGGTGAGCTTGTGAAGAGTGTTCTTACCATAAACTTCTTGTGAAAATCGGAACGTAGCATATCGTTGATAAATTCCTTCTTCTTGTTCCTGTCTTCGGTGCCTCGAGCTTGATTTTTGAAGACCACGTCGTCGTCCCATCTCCGCTTCATGGTGAAATCACGAGCATTGAGCAATGGGTTGCCTCGTGCGACATCAATCTCGCGCTGTTCTTCTTCTTCCGCTGCACGCTCTGCCTCCTCTTTCGCCTTCGCCGCAGCGCGTTCCTTCTTGATCTTCTCCAATTCGCGCATCAGAGCTGCTGTCTCGTCCTCTTCGTCGTCATCACTATATGGAGATTAGCTGTGCAACATTGCTTGTGAACAAAAAGCGTGCACTTACTCGTCGTCGCTACTCTCGCTCTCACTACTACTATCATCTGCATCTATATCCCTGACACTTTCCAGCATCTCTATTCGCCGTCGCTTTTGCGCTGCTTCGTCTTCCTCGCCGTCTTCTGCTACCGACACGGCATCGATCTGTCGTTTAGGCGCACCTCCTGGCTCGGTTGCTGACTCTGGCTCGACGTAGGTACCATTCTTCTTCGCAAGGTGTCGGGCTTCCGCCTCTAGCAGCTCGGCGCGTAGATCGCGTTTGACATAGTCTGCATCTCCTCCCTGTCCTGGCTGTCTGTGTTTTAGAGTAGTGTGTGCTGGTAGTAGCCGTTGGTGGTACGCAGGGCCTCGCTGGGCTTCTTTGCCGCGTGCGGGATCGAATGTTGGCCTATGTGCGGTCGTCATTGTTTCGGCTGATTATTTAGTGACGGTAGAGTAGAATGAATTAGGTTTCGGAAGTCTTGCGAGCGGTAGGTGTTGCTATGTTTGAGATGGGAAAGTTGGGAGGCTCAAGCTAAGAGAACCGCGCTAAGACGACGGCCTTCACTTTTCTCCGGACCCCGCGAAAGGTTTGGTTTCCATGCTGTGCACTTTGGAGAACCAGCACATACACGATTCACTTGTAAAGGCAAGATGCCTCGAGAAGCCGAAATATCGCTCAACGAGCGCGAGTTTATCAAGCAAGCGCTACAAGAGCAGATTCGCCTCGATGGGCGCGCATTTGACGCGTTTCGGCAGCTAGAGCTCACCTTTGGAGACGAGTATGGCGTGGCAGACGTGCAATTGGGCAAGACGAGGTATGCGCACTGGTTGATGCTCCAGTTGCGCACATTAACGCCTTTTTCAGAGTGATTGCCCGCATATCAGTAGACGTTACTACACCTCTGCCAGAGCGCAAGTTCGACGGCATTTTCCAGATAGTCACAGAATTCTCACCCATGGCATCTCCAGCATTCGAAGTCGGCCGGTATGTTATTTCCAATAGCCGTATTACCCTTGATGCCAGAAGTATCTAATCTAAACTCCAGACCTACAGATGCAGAGGTCATCCTTTCACGCATACTTGAAAAAGCCATTCGCCGCTCAAATGCGCTCGACACCGAATCGCTATGCATCATAGCCGGCCTTAAATGCTTTGCCCTCCGCGCCGATGTCCATATTATTGACCATGACGGAGGATTGATCGATGCTTCGTGCATTGCCGTCATGGCCGCATTGCAACACTTTCGGAGACCTGACGTACTCGTAGAGGGCGAGAAAGCAACAATCCTCAGCATACGGGAACGCGAACCAGTACCGCTGTCAATTCTACACCACCCTTTTTGTGTAACATTCTCATACTTTGAAGGAGAGGTCTTCCTGGTCGATGCGAACTTGGCTGAAGAGCAAGTTCGCCAGGGTGAGGTTATTCTTACTATGAATAGGCATGGTGAGGTCTGCCAAATTGCCAAATATGGAGGAGCGCCAGTGAATCCGCTCGCCTTGCTGAACTGCACCAACATTGCGTTGCAAAAGGTCAAGGAGATTGGCACGTATATTCAGAAAAGACTCGAAGAGGATGCCAAGCGGAGGGACGCAGGAGGACTGATCGCCGAGCTCAGTGCTGAAAACCCCAGATGAAGAGCTGGTTGAAAACAATCAGCGCGAGTAGTTCGTTAAAATGACTAACGTAGACCTCGTTATCTGGTCAGTGTTATATTACTTATCGGCAAAGAAACAACGATCTTGTCGCAAGTTCGCAAGCTACCTACTCTTTAAATAGCCTGCACTGCTACACTTTAGACTACTTGGGTCTGGCTTACGCTTTATAACTAGACCTAACAAGGTTCTTGATTTATGTCTACTTGTGTAGGTCTTAATCACAAGTAGTAAGAATTAGAGTAATGTTATAATATGTGCCTATGTCTTGAACAAAGGATTAGCCTTGAGAAAGGTCTATAAAAGAGTCTTCATCTCTTGCTTTATTCAATACATTACAATCTCTTTCATGCTCCTAAGTTGGTCTCATTGACAGGTTATGTGGTCTCATCCGCTACCGTAGCCACTTGCACTGGCAAACCCATCCAGCTGCTGAAGTATACACGCAGCCTGATCGTCACACACACCCCTCTCCTTCTCCTCGTAATCAGCATTCACAAGACCAAAGGAGAATAACTCCAATACTAGAAGCAACCGTTCAACTGGAAATACAAGCGAGTAATAGTTCAAGTTCGGCAACAGGTAACGACGAACCAGAATACGCAGTAGCTTCATGCAAGGCCTCCAATACCATCCGTCAGGCCTCGACCACCACGCCCTTCACGTTGCATTCCCATAGACCAGCGAACATCTTAACAGTTTGCACCTCTCACAATGACGTTAAATCCATTGCCGCTGTGGAGAGATAAGAAGTTAGCAATGTCATGCTTGGGTCTCATTTGGGAGCAACTCCCAAAGTTTGGTTGATTTGACAGCAGCCACGCCAGGAAAGTCAAGGATATCCTCCATGATTACTTACTCAAAAACTTGGCCATAGCCTCGACCGAAGCTGTCGCCGCATTCACGCCCAACCTTCATTACATAATCGCGCCCGATGTCCATCGATCCTACATTGACATCGTGGTTGGTCTGTAGTCATTAGATTGATATCTGCGTAAAGGGGAGGTGGACTGTAGAAAGGATACTAACATCGTTACAGATCCAAACATGGCATGCTGCGTTACAGGCTATACGTGCGCACCCAGGTCCTACTATGATGCGTCGGTCGGGGTTGTACAAGTCGGATGCCACCCATCCAAAGTCTGCAGGGTTACAATTGTTCCACTTAATGGAGTGAAAATTAGTTCTATTATTCATTCTTTGGATTCACCATCTCGGTACAATACTTATTCCTCATTCATCGTCGAAGCAGAAATCTAGCCACCATATGCAGGAGAACTATAATCTTTACTTACAGGCTGGCTACTAGGACGGCAGATTATGCCAACCTATTCATCCACATTAGACTACATCCCTCGGAGTGGATGTGGAATATGGTAGATGGGGCTTACGATATCACGTTGTTCAAGGTAATTGCGAGCTTCAAGCTCCAAGTCACGACGCGCTTTCTTCAATTCCTCTTCCGGTACCCAAGTCGGGTCGAACTTCTTGCCAGCAGCAATATATGACTAAAAAATATGTAAGCTAAGGGACACGAGGGGAAATGGATAGGATGCCTACTTCAACTGGACCGTTGTGTGCAAACTCAACGCCATTTATTGTGCCGATGATCTGAAATAGTAGTCAGTTGGCAGAGACAGTGCCTTTATGGAAGTGAAAAACTTGCGAGTGGGACGACAACTGGAAATTCTTTGATGACACCATCATGTCCTCTGACTTGGATAATGTCGCCGACTCGCACACCCTCAGCAAGAGCAGCAGCATTGATGAGCCCGGCGAAGAGCATGAAGTCGAGAGCGAATTTTAAAAACATCATGTCAATAGTTGGTTGTTAGTATCTTGGGAAATCGTTAGTAGCTAGGCAAAAGATGAAAGAAGATCGAGTGAAAAGCTTCAATGGAAACGTACTGATGTCGGTCCTAAAGACAATGTGCTGTCTTATGAATGTTTCCTCAACTATGCCAATCATTCATCCCTTGCCACACGCAAAGCTACTACCTGGGCATTGACACTGCCAAGATGAAGTGATAGTCATACCCCTCCCTCTAGTAGTCCGCGAACAACACGAGCGCACTGCTACTGGGCAGAAGTAGTGCTCGGTCCGATAGTATGATGTCTTCATCCAAACACGGGAAGATAAGCGGGAGCCTACTGTTGGTGGTAGTGCCTGTATGGGTCTGTTCCTATAAAGTTCCAGGGCGTTTATCCCCAGCTCACTATTATTGGTGTGATCAATTACTACAACCATCTCTGCGCATTCGGGCGTCGCTTGGCTAGAGCTCACATCAGCCTCGGCGCAAAAGACCGGAGTATACAGTCAATAGCACAGTCTGCCTGGCCCGCCTATCTTTTGCAATTCTCTTGCGCGCACGATCGCTATCAGCCCGCCCAAGGCTATGGCATTGCTACAAAGGACATCAAGGAAACTTGGGCGGTAAAGCCAAGGTGAGGCTGCAACTTTGGCTGCTGCGGCAGGTATAAACTCATCCTATCTATCCTATATGCATATGAGGTACTCGGTGGAATAGGGCGGGCGAAAACCGGTCTTAGAGCGTCTGAGGCAAGTCGCTGTATGCAGGTAGGCTCACTTGTATGCGCTGAGGAGATGGAATTCTGTAGAACGGCGCGACTGACCTTATGTGCCACTATCAGCCCTCCATCAAGCAGACAGTATGTGATGGTTATGACTTGGTTGATTCCGACTTACAAAATTCGTAAGAGAGCAATGCCCAGCTCCTGCAATCCGGACAGTTGAGCCATTAGGTTCATCCGGCCAGATAATGTGGTAAATTCCTACCAAAGTAGTTCTCATTGAACTAAGCAGTTGCGCCCAACAATCTAGATAGCCTATCTAGCATGTACTTACATTGTAGTGTAATTAGTAGATATCTATAGTAGCTGCTGTATTCTATTGTGCATTACTCTCTTGCTGCAAGCTAACACAAAGGGTTAGGTATTCCTGCAAGAATGCTAGTTAGTAAAGAAAAGCTGTTCTACTCAGCGTCCTCCTTATAATTCTGACACAGGATATGTCTATACCGTGACGCACGACGACTTGTTGGCGGTAGTAGCTGCTCCTGCTTCAGTCTTCCAATTATTTATGGGCAACGCTTCGAGCCCAGGGCAAGGTCTGGGAAGCCATGGTTAGATCTTGTTGCACAGCCACAGGCGTCAGGATGGTTTAGTCACAGATCAGTTTAAAACAGTCGAAGCTCAGGTTCGATTGTGGAGATGGACTTTGGTAGGGGCTAAACATTACGAAAAGCCCGTAAGTCTGGAACCCGTACGAGCCGCGATGCTCCGGTTCGTCCTTGCGCAAACTGCGAGCCTTGGTCCGCGACGCTATGCAATTTAAAGGACATGTTTTGGAATTGCGGACATGGGTCGTACGAGATGCCATGAGAAGCTCTGGCTCAAGGCGATAGCATCAGCAAGCATGAGAATATGAAATACTTGACATTGCTGCGGTTCAACAACTTCCATGACCACGTGTGCAGAAGGCATTAAGACCCAAGCAGATCGTGGCTGAGATGAATAATCGCACATAATAGCCAAGATGGCGCAACCAATGTATTGCTCACCGATTGCGTGCGGGAAGGCGTCCACACAAACTCAAATTCTAGGTCTTGGAGCTCTGACCATGCAAGTGACGTAGCTGACAAAGCGTGCCGAGTCTGGTTGCAGTCGAATGACATGGCCTCGGTTCTTTGTATTCCTTGCACCTGGACGTGACAACAGCAAACTCTAAACACCGTCTCCGCATACAGGAGGTTTGGGCAGGGTTGACGCTGCTTGAATGAGTGTCGGCCGAGAGCATTCCCCAGGAACGAATATATATCACTGCTAACGAGGACTGCTATCCCACAGCTTTCAAACTCGCTGCACATCCATCTCGAATATTGCGTCATCTAGTTTCTCGCGACTTGACGTCTTTCATATTTAAAACACCAAGATCTAGCACGTTGCTATAACGTTCCGCAGCATCCGACATCTCCATCACAGACTACATTCCTCTTCAATAGTCAGCATGGCTTCCAAATTGATCCCCTCCAACCCAGAAAAGGTCATGGTCATTCGCGATGTGGTGCCCAAGGTCATCACTACGCTCTCAGTACCATTTCTCCGTTTTGGGAGAATAAAGGTCGGCGGTCGAGGCACAATTGGTATGAGACATCCAAGTTCTCAACAATAATCATCTGCTGACAGACTATACAGTCCGCCTGCAATCAGGTGCACTCGCCGTCTTCTCACCAGTCGCATTGACAGATGACGTGAAGCGTAAAGTCGCCGAGCTAGGCGAAGTCAAGTATATTGCGGCTCTCGATGCTGAGGTACATTTCTCCAATGCTCATACACCTCAAGTAGCATCTGCTGACAACAGACAGCACCACATCTTCCTTGGCCCCTGGCACGCGGCCTACCCCAACGCACAAGTCCTCGGACCCGAGACTCTCCCCGAGAAGCGTGCAAAGCAGAAGAACGAAAACGTCCCGTTTGCCTTTGTATTCAGCAAAACCAAGCCCATAACCACTATTTCCCCCGAATTCGACGCGGAGTTCGATTGGGAATACGTACCCGCCCACATCAACAAGGAACTCGTCTTCCATCACAAACCCACACGCTCTCTGATAACTGCGGATCTGCTATTCAATCTTCCCGCAACAGAACAGTTCAGCAAGTCGGGCGTCGATCCTACTACGGGCATCTTGACGAAGATCTTCGGTGCGCTACAGAACACAAAGGGCTCAGCGATTTGGCAGCAGCGCACAATTTGGTATGGAACGGGCTCGAGTGATCGCCCAGGATTCGCGCAGAGCGTTTCTAGAATCAACAAGTGGGACTTTGAGCGCATCATTCCCTGCCACGGAGATGTAATCGAGGGCGAAGGAAAGAGCATCTTTGGTAAGTTGTTCAAGTGGCATTTGGACCTGGCCACGCAGGGAAAGAGGGCGTAAAATTTGAGCTCTCTGTTCAGCTAAACATTAACTGAAAATGGGACTAGATTGTTTACGAGAGGCTGGTGTACTGTGGAAGCGGCGTTGTAATACCTATGTCTATATATCCAATCTCATACATAATACTACACTGGAATCGTTGCCATCATTCACTCCAATTTGTCTCTAAATTTTCATGTCATGCGTTTGCGCATGTTGTGCCGTTTCTACATGCTCCTGAAAGTGTTACTTTCCCACATCCCCCTATAACCAATGTTGAGCTGACCCCTCACCCTGTGCCCCAAATCTCCGTAACGCCGTTGTTTATGAGCTTATTGCTTGAACAAAGCATAAGCAGATCACGCAAAAAATTGTGGCATGACCCAAATTGCAACTCTCAGCTTTCAATCCCCTCACTCACAACCCTGCTGTCAAACTTTCACCCAGCGTCTTCCTTGCTCCACGCGGCCCACTGTGCAACGTCAACCCTCGTTCCACATTTCTCTACCCTTGCCGTGTCTTTTTTCCCCGCACTGCTATCCCAGGTACTCCCTTGCTCCTCGTCAAGTTTAATTCTCCTTAGCATCCAATATCTTGGCTGCTTTTGTTCGGGTCGCTATATACGCAGCATCACGTTGATCTGTATCCCCTGCCTTTGCGGCTTCCGCCGCGTCGTCTTCTCATCCTTGTTGTACTTTACAATACTTCCGCGCGAAATATGAACTCACGGCAGTAGTCCCAGTGCTCATCATTGGCGGCGCAGGAAGCATATACAAGGCTAGTCTGAATGAGGAGGAGAGTAGTGCAGGCAATATATTTTCCCTTCCTTCACTCCAGGATCTATGATTTGGAAGTGAAGAAGTACTGCCTCTTTTTGAGTAAGCAAGATTAGGTGGAGAAGCAGGTGGTGATGGTGCGAACTAGGACGATTAGGAAGAGTTTCGCAGCTAGGAAAGGGTGTAGGAGACGCCAGGCTCTGAATAAGGGTTACTTGAGGAGAAAGATAGACTTGCTCTCTGAGGAGTATGAAGTAGAACTGAGTTCTTGATGGCAAAGTAGCTACATGAGGCGAACAGAACCATTCTGTAAGATAAGTCGCCAGTGTGTAGTTAAGATGTAAAGAAGTGCAGTAATCATTTCCTTAAAGAATAGCTCATGATTAAAAGGCTTCAACGCGAAAGTACTATCAATAAGTCACCCTGTACTCAGGTGGAATATACTGTAGACCCATTCCCTCGAAGACTGTCCTCTCTGCATCTTCAGGTGTACCATCGACGCCATTTGGCCCTTCGAGTAAGATTGCTTCGCCATTGCTGCGACTTCGAATACCACTGCTGTCAAACTTCCAACTTTTGATAGCCTTAGCGTACCTCCTGAGATCTCGCTGGAAGGTTGTACCGCCGCTCCAGCCCATGACTGCGCATCCAACAGTCCGCCAGGGCGCAATAATGATATCAACACGACGATGAATGTTCGGATTCTTGGCTTTTGGGTCATCGGCTAGATCCTGTTCACGTGTTGGCCAAGATGGGTCTTGCCATACAACGAGCGCTTTGTCAAGTGTATCAAAGCCTACCCCCGTACCTCTTGCGGAGCGAAATGGAAGAGGGTGCTGTCCTCGATTTGTATTCGTCAGACTCATGGTCAGCGTATGCGTTATCCATTCGGATTCCTCGAGAGCTTCCACGATTTCCCTGACCAATCCTGCCGTGGACTCTAGGTCTGGGTGCGAGACGATCATGTCAACATCTCCAGATGCCGCTTTGCCACGACGGTACCCTCCGACAATAGTAACTGCAACGCGCTCATCGCGGAGGCTTACTGCGCATTCACGGACGACAGATGCTATCTGCTCAACTTCTGCGCGAGGTATAGGTACTAGAAACTCATCATAATACTTCAAGCCGATTTGCTGCACTCTATCCAAATCATTCCATCCATATTCCACAATGTCATCAAGCTCTGTCCAGTGGTTGTTGTAGTAAAAATTTCGAGCGGTCTTTGCGCCTACACCCCAAATGTCGTAGAAAGAGCGCAGGACCTTCATGGCTTCGTCGTTTCCATAATCCTCAACAGCTTGAATCTTGCCTGTGTTCTTCCATTCAACGAAGAGTACAACAGTCTTCTCATCGCAGCCTGGCAAGCGTAAGAGTTCGCGAGGGTGTGTGAGTTTGTACGGATATGCTGCAATAGAAGCGATGATTGTGGAGTAGGCGCGAACACCGATGCCATCGTCAATAAGGGTACGAGCTGTTCTGATCTTCTTGAGCTGGTCCAAGAAGTCCTCGTTGGGCCCATTGGCGGGCGTAAAGCGCTGGCAAGCGTACTTCACACGATTCTTCACCCAATCCGGAGCCTGTGGAATGTCACTGTCCTCACCTTCGAAGTCGCTCGTAGTTGTTGATAGCAAGTGCGCAGCGTGCGAGGCATGTGAATGACTAACAGATTGGGACGAGGTTGCGAAGGTTTTGCCCTCGAAGCGCCGAGAACCATGGTTCCCAAAACGCTGCGGTTTATACTTCGACTTGATAGTAGATGTAGGCACATCTGACTTTGCCCGATCTAAAATGTCTTGCACAGTATGCGGCCGTGTGGCTAGAAGAGTCTGAGAAGCAGGTGCTTCTTTGGTCACCGCGGAGAAGATAGCCTTGATTGATCTGGTGTTCAACGAGTGTGGTCGCTCCAATACTTTAGCTTTGTACACCAAGTTGTCTGCCAAAGGGACCAAATGACCTGCTGAGAGACAAGCGCCTATCCAATCCAATCTTACGACCCAGACAGTATCGTCATTTGTTGTATTCTCGAAGATTGATGTTACCTGCGCATTACTTTCGAGCTTCAAATGTGATGATGCTACAGAAGTCTGGCTTTTTGAAGGTCCCTCGTCCTTGGAGTCTGAGTCATCTGCGGTCTCTTCCTCAGTAGTAGAACCCCCCTTGTCATCTGGAACTAGCCTAGACTCTGCCCCAGAGACTTTGTTCCTCTTGCTTGGAGAAGCAGTGCTTTTGGCCGGACTGGCAGGCCGCTTGAGGGCGACGGCTTCTTCAACAACTAGCTTTCGAGACCTTAACTCGAACTCTGCCCGTCTCTTGGTACCAACCTTCCCGATAAACAGCTTTGCCCTTGAGAGATCGGTAGTAAGTGGTGCATCGTACCGACGCAACGTTTCCTTGAGACTTCTCTCCTCTTCGTCCTTCAGATGGGCTGGCAAGATGGTGATTGGTGGAATGGTGCTGAAATCAAGTTCAGGCAGTGATATTGTAGAGGTGGGTGACAGTGAAGGTGCACGTATTGTTTGAGGTAAATGGTCGTTGTTGTCCATATCTGGTAAAAATATTGTGATGTTTCAATAAGACCAAGCAAGGGTGTGGTCAATGTGTGTCCAGGAAGCGGGCCCTGTGTCTTCGACGATGGCTGGATGACCGGTAGACCATTGTACAAAAAGGCAGAAATCAATACGACGTTATGCGATGCTATTGTGGAGAGTACAGAGAGGCCCAATTCGATATTTTACAGTCTAGAGTAGATGACGTTGTCGTGAGGGCGCATCTACGCATTCGGTACCAGCAATGCGATTACCCGACCCGAGTCTGCTTGGCGAGTTTGCTGTGTAGGCTTCTCACGTCATTCACTAGGCTCCATTGCTTCTTAGCTCAGCGGGCCGTTTCGATTTAATTATCCCGTTCCATGCGTTTCACCAACGACCAAACCAACGACTTCCATACGGTGGCCCGAATCCTTCGAGTAGTGCCGCGGGCCGTAAGCTGTAGCAGGCAGGTGTCCGGCCTGAGGGCTTGAGTAGTGCGCATGAACTAGGCACTTTGCCCCATCATGCGATAGCGAAACATCGCAGAGCCGCTTACGCGTTCAGAGGCTAAACTGTCCACAGTCAAGAGGTGGTGTGCTCCGGTCGTATAGCACTGGGCTTCGGTCCATCTCAGCGTTTGTCGCACGCCCTTGCTCCTTCGCAGCTGTCAGCCATCCCTCCCAACCACGTCTCCCCTTTTGGGCCAAACTTTCCACCGTCCTTCGCAGACCAAGCATTCTGCGGCTGTCAAAATCATGCTCTACGCGAGGAACTACGCGCCATTCGTTCCAATACGGAAGGCCGAGCATAGCTCGTGAGTCCAAACAACCGGGCCAAGATGGCGCGAACGTGGACATTCCTTGCCGCAGATCCCTTCCCTTCTGTGCCCGGACCTTCTGTTTCGGAATTGATTATGTGGAAGGGAGCGTTGATGGATCCTTTGCCGCTGCACGGATATATAGTAAGCCTATGGCTAAGCTATACAATGCGAGGCAGGCGAAGCAGATTTTCGTTCTCTACCCTGGACGGTCCTGCAGCGGATATAGAGCCCATAGTACCGTGGAACCAGCCGCCACTCTCGACTGTACGGCATATCTTTCGTTTACTGACCTTATTTTCTACACTTTCGCTTTTTCGAGAAGAGCGCTGGATTTCTTAAGAGAACGGTGGCATTTACAGACCCGTATTCAGACCCAACTACAGAGACAATTCATTCAACGATTACTGTAGTCGTTCGCCACAATCATCATCCGAGCTTCACAATCTCGCACTCCCAAAATGCGATCCTTCATTGTCATGGTCATTATGGCCATGATTGCTTTTGTGTCCGCAATTCCCATCACACCTTCGGCGCCACGATTGCAACGAAGAGCAGAGCAGTTCCGCCTAGAAGGACTAAAAGAGGTATGCTAGCAATTTCCATATTACTGTCCAGAACAAGAATGTTGACTAGCCCTACAGTTCGAAATTGCCGAACGACTCTCAAATCCTTCAACAGCTTCCGAACTCGAACCATTCCTGTTTCATTTGAGGAAAAACCCAATCTTTCGCACTCCAGTACCAGAAGATGAGCACGACCTTTCAGGCGACATCGCTCCAGGTTCTCTAGATGCGCCTCAAATGCTTCCTAGCGCTCCAGCGGCTGAAGAACTATCGTTGTTCGAACGCCTTTGCGCCTTATTCCACGGCGGCGAAAGCAGTTTCGGCTATGAGGGCAAAGAGCTGGAGCTTCGTCGGCCGACAGGCATGAGGCATTGGAAGCAAAGTTTTGGCGGATTCAGGCGCTAAGCTAACCGCTACTGGAATTTCCTCCGCATTGTAATGATGAATTGTAACGACTACTATGTGGAACTTTTCCGCTAGTGTGCTTGATTGGTGAACGGTTGGTGAGCTGTAGTTGCTATCAGCGCCAATCATGGGATTTCACTTCTTCTTTGGACCGGTATCCTAAGCTTAGTCATATATAAAAAGCATGACTATCCGTTCATTTATCAACTCAAGGCTCTTCCTACATGCTTCACTCTCACGTGTCAGTCCACACAACTCTATTGTTCTGTCCCCCTTACGCGGAGCCTCCCAACGCTCACTTCTCTTACATCGCGCGCGTGAACGTCTCCCTCTGTTACCGCCACATCGGTACACCTCTCCACACCCCCTCACCTCATGATTCTATGCCTGCAAGGCTGCCACTTCAAACTTGTACTAGTGGTATCACCAAACTCTGTTCCTGTCAGCCTCATCACTATGCTTAATCCCTGCAATGCTCCGTTGAAACGCTGAAACGATGTCTTGCGTGATAATAAAGTGCTGAAAAGGACTGTGCTGTTAAGTTGGGTAGACTTGAAGCTTGCTGGGACAATGTGTGAAGAGATATTCATTATATTCAAGTTACGATTGGGCTCTCAAATATCCGCCTATCCGAGACCAGTGTGCATACCCGCTGTTCCATGTGCTAGTTATACCTGAATAACGCCAAATAAAGCCCGAAACATACCGGTATTGCACTACATCGAATGAAAAGAGCGTGAGGTAGAGACGTAATGCTCAGTGGTCATACCCCCATCGTGAAATCGTGTTCGATACCAGGCGTGACGCTGGCAAGTGTTAGCGATGGTTCTGTATCTCGCGAGATCATTTTGCTTACCTAGCCATGAACTTCAGGAAGACAACCAGGTACTGGTCTACCCGGATGGCCACCTCGTCGTCTCCACCTTCATTCAGTACTTCCCAGTCATCCTTGGCCTCTTCGCCATCTTTGCTCTTTCCCTGCTCGGTGAGCTTCAACAGCCTCGTATCATCCACAAGTCCTTCCATGCCGCTGTCAAGCTTGCTGACGTCCTTGCCTGCTTTGAGTTTGGCAAGGCGCAACTTCAACGCAGCATCTGCGCGGTCGAGAAGGACCTTCATTACTGATGCATGTTTGCAAGGGTGTACTGAAGCAGTCTTCAGGGCGTGTTCGAAGAATGGGAAATCCTCGATTGTAACTGTCTTGTCCTTGTAGTCTCCCACGATATCCTCCATCATCTCCTGAGGCTTGAGGGGGACAGAAGTGGAGCCGTAGCCGGAGAGGTATAATCGTGGTGTTCGGTAGTGGGCTGAGTATGTGATGTAGAGGGTATACGTTCGTAGTGGGCTGGACAAAGGTCAGTATTGGTGCACCCTAGGAAACGTCGCAAGTCTGGGCCAGGTTGGCAACTTTAGATATCAAAGCCCTTGGGACAAGAGACGAATGCACTTACGCTTGTGTATTTGAGCCAGCCTGCGGGTCTCTTATGATGGCTTCCTCATCATCTTCGTCGTCTTCCATGTCAGGAATCTCATCCTCCTCCTCTGCAGCGCCCAGGTTCCCACTCTCGTCGACAGTCCGTACATCGCGCACTTTCGCTTCCTGGCTGGCAGCCATGCCGCCAGTCCTCAGCCAGCCATCGTCATCTGTTGCGCCTTCCCCTGCAGTGAAGCCGTCCCTCACTATTGTCTCATCCTGGCCAGCTTCTCCCGCGAAGTTGTCGTCAAGGCGGCGATGACAGGGCACGCCGCGTGTTACTAGGAACTGCTTGCCCTCAGGAAGATATGATACGCGTTTTGAGGGCGATGAAGCATCTGCCCACTGCCAGGAGGGAAACTTGAAGACGAGGAAGTCTCCGGCGAGAACAAATTCCTCTGGTGTTATCTGACCTGTCTCGCGAAAGGTCGAGGTGTGGCTGATGGCGGCGGTTCGCTCGCGGAAAGTGTCTATGTAAGATCGGACAAAGTTGTAGGCCATGTTGTCCTTGCTATGCGAATATCGTGTCGTGTTTGTGTAAAGGTGTCGCGCAGTCGGAACAGGCAAATGTCTATGTACCTTTTCCTGCGCCCAACTGCCTGGAGGGGGCGCGGGGTTGAGGCGTTGAGGCTGCCTGCTGCCCTTCGGCGCTAGATCCAACAGGCACAAGCCACACCAGTCACGTCATGCCTCTGATTCATCCTCCACTGTCACGAGGAGCCACAAGGAGATGCCTGACCACTCGCCGTTCTGCTGTTCGTGACATCCTTCAAGCAGTCACGCCCTTTCCTTCTCCAAATCATCATGGTCCAGCTCCGTTTTGATGTCATTACAGACAGCTGATCCTCACCAAAAGCAAAATACTGCTAAGCCATCGTCTGTTCCAGCTGCACGTCTTCCCATACTCATATCAGCAAATCTACATCCAATGACATCTCATAACCACCAAAATATCTTTTCCCTTTCTTGGTTTAGCGTTCTGAAGCTGCTCGAATTTCTGCTCATTGACCGTCTTCTGTAGAACGATCATGCGCCCTATCTTATTCTGATAGCAGGATGCTAAGCCTATAAATCTACAGAGCTGCAGAGACATTTCGTTTCGCCTGCAACGCATTTCCAAAGCGGTACAATTCCCAACTCAAAGCCATTGTGGCGATTCCGCGGTGACAGATCTGTTTCCTACAGCCGCAGCAGTCCCTTGACAAGGTGATAACTGTACTGCTGCACCTCAGATAGAGCCCTATCATATTGACCCCATTGCTCACTACGCCTGATAGGAGGGGGTTGCTGTACCCTTCGCTTCGCATGTGCTGGCCCCAATACCACCACATAACGCTTGCGTCGTGCCATTACACCACACCACTGCGATATGTTGCGTTCCATCAAAGTAGTTAAAGGTTTACACTATTCTATGAAATCAACAACGAAACACAGCTCCATATTGTGCACGGAAATTAGCACATCATTCCTAACTCTTACGCTTTCTAACTTGAGCAAACGCTTCCAGGGCTGAACGCTGGACATACTTACCGATTGTGTCCGGTGAATATTATTTTCGAGATCAATGTTTATTATCTCTAACCAGTATACACCTCTTGTGTTCGTACCCCAAAGTTACACTCCGATTTCCGAAGGATCTCCGTCGTATGCAACGAGATACAACAGCGGAATCATATTCCGAGCAAAAGTGGAACGGCCACGGCTCCTCTGTTCTCACTTTGCAAGGGGTGTCGTCCCTTTTACGCCCTCTTCTGAATTGCAACCATCGCTGGCATAGTTACGACCCTAGGCAGATATCTGATGCTCTTTAAGGGTTCTCGGACAAAACATGCTTGTCCAAGAAATTCAATGTTACGCCATAATTCAGCGGGTAAATCGCTCATGCGTCCTCAGTCATAAATCTGTGATCAGCCTCGATAGAGGTGAGGTCACACCCAGACGTGTCAACCAGATCCAGTGAGCGACATTTCACGGCTGCATACTTCATTGGAAGACGTTGTCGTTCCACAATCACAGAGCTTACAGAATTCCTGTACATTATGCTTAATCTTCGGCGCTAATTCAGTATGAACCAAGGTTGATCCCAGTCTTATATTCTGCTGTGTCGCTTCACACCTTATACGAGCATCCACTCAATCATATTAAAGCAGTGATGGCAGCCGTACGGATCAGAAGGTCAAATGATGTACCTCGTGTATACAACTGCAGACTCCCAGAGTGTGTGAGGATAGTGGCTGCAACTAAGGGGCCCAACGCCTGCTTGCAACCCAGAATCTCAATCTTGTTTCTCTGTTTGCGAAATTGGGCAGTCTCTTGCTCTGAAGATTAGGTTTTCAACCCTCGATCTTCATCTACGCAAGACCTTTACACGGTCGACCCATTTAGAAATAATATAAGCTTGCGAGATATAAAGCGCAAGAAGATGGAAAATTCAAAGAAGCAAGAATTGGCTGTCAGACCTGCGAAGTATCTAATCAGCAGCCAAACCCGTGGTTTCACATAACAAGCGCTTTCATGCAGGGTGCACACCTAACGACCCGCGTATTAAACACTGCTGAGCTACCTCAACTCTCTAACAGGGCCGGTGCTACATTGACTCTTGCTGGTTATGTGCCTCCGCCTATCTTCGGCTTTGACAGCATCATGTACACACATCTCCGAGTTTGACCATGATCGCGCGCTGCCGATACTGGCTATTGTTTTACGTTCGGGAACAGTATCTTTTCAATGACCTACGGATTCTCTTCCAATAGTCACTTTCCATGGCTGCAATCAGGCCGAAGACTTTTGTGAGGTCAGAGAGACTTTGTATAAAAGAGCTACCATGTTGCCTGGCCAGCCTGCCAGAATTGTATTCGCCACCTCCATGTGCACAGCATGCGAATGTTGAATGTCCATCGTTGGCAGGTATGTCTTCCCCGGCACTAGTAACATCGGCTCAATGATCAGTCGAATCAAAGAGTTCGGAGTATAACACAATCATGGCAGGTTCCTGAATTGGAAGACTATGTTATCATCGTGAAGTCTAGGGAGGTAAAGCCGGTGAGTAGGTATCATCTCCTATAAAGACTGACCACCATCAACATTTGGTCGCAGACATTCAACTGACCAGGCTGCATCTTATACTCTTCAGCAGAAAAAAAAATACCAACCACTAGTGTATCGGTTCGGCCCACAAGCACCATAGGCTTCTTCAAATACATTACAACATCTCAAACATACCGGAAATTGTTCAAATGGGAGACCCAAGTCCACAGCCCCGATGTGGAGGTCAACGTCCTGAAATCCCCTCAACAAACCACCAGGTATGTTTTAGGTTGATAGTAGATGCTTCGCAGCGACCAACCTCATGCCAGAATAGGCCAGACGGTTCCTTCTCATCAGAAGCCACAACTCTCGTCGCCACTGCGACTCTTCCTTCTAACCATGGCGATGCAACCTGTCCTCCAGCGATGACTCGTTGGCCGCAGGAAGACGGACAAGACGGACCTTGGACACCAGACGCTCGACCTTGATCTCTTACGCATTTTCTCGATTTCGACTTGAAGACTTCGCTAGAATTTTGTAGCATTGTATGTATCGTGATAGTGCGCTCTTCGCCCTGCATTGGTCGATACTCGATACTCAAGACGAATTACCACGCACAAGTCATGTCTTTACGACTTTCATACACCAGAAGTTTGGAATGCTTTCATATATACCCAGTAACGCAAAGCCCGGTGGGCTCATTCACGAGTTTTTTTCTGGGTTCTACGCGAAACCTTTGTTTTGGACTCGTATTAATTATTAATTCCATATCTATATCTCATTGTTGGGCGGAGCATGTTCGATCAAACCGACTCTAGAGCAGAGCAATACATTGTGATGCTCATCTTGGACTCAGACGTGTCTTCCAAAACCGAATAGTCTGTACTCAATCCTTATGATGACAAAGGTATCTCGTTGTCTCTGTTCATGCAGTTCTTTCCGAAAAGATCCTTTACTAGTTAGTACACGACGTGGTGAGGTTTCGCAAAATGCAGGTGATCCCGTGGTTGACTAGCAGGTGTACAGGGAAAGACTGTGCATTATTACGACAAAGATATGGCTCATGGCCGGGCTTCTTCGTATCGAGATAGCAGCAAGGCCCAGTCTCCAGGTTGGGGGAGCAAGGCCCGGTAATGCTGGATCACGTTGCACCCATGCTTTCACTGATACTACCAGTATGAATGGCAACACAGCAAGGGTTGTGTTACAAACAAATGCGTTGAGGCCTCTTACAGATTGTCATCTATATTGAAATTGTAACCCGTTCATAGGAGAACTCCATAAACGGAAACGTTACTCTAAGAGTAATACCGCATCGACTGTTTCAACTATTCTCGTCTCCAATGCCTTTAGTTCATCAAGTGTTTACATCACCACTGGAAATATTCTCAAGCCTACGGTTGCTCTCACTCCGAAGAGTGCTGAACCGAAAAAGTCTTCCCGTTACACCGACACTTAAGCCTTGTCTCTTGATTTCCACACCTGAATTAAATCGATCGCCTACATCGGCTTGCCGTAAGGGTTGAACCTCGGTGCGAGTTTCCGTTGTACACACACTCGCTCACCTTTGTGATAGCTTCAGTATGAAGGGTAGAAAGCACGTCCACCTATGGACATGCACTGTGCGCGAAGCAGTCTGGAGACACGCTGGTCTTCCACGTCTTTGTACCTAGGTAGCTCTATACTCTCTTGTCGTTCTCTCAACTCTGTTCCCAAATTCGTGAAAGTGCAAGTCATCGTTTCTCCATCAGGATGTAGTGTGTAGCCATTGCTAGCAGGTGTTCATTTACAACGCTATATTCTTCATCTTACTCGTCACTGTTGTCCTCATGGATAAAACGTAAAGGCCTGACCCACACCGCAACACAATGGGATATATCGGGTACGCTGATAGTGTGGTCGCTGGTGAATATGATGGATTGGGCTTGAAGGCGGAGAAAGCGAGTCTTGCAAACACGACGAATCAAATGGAGGTAGGGTGTTCGGCTGGCGGCGAAGAATTGCTGACAGAGAGGAGAGAATAGAGCAAAAAAAAGTGGAAGTTGCAAAAAAAAAACACGGGAGGGCTTTACGCTCAGGTGGTTGTAAACTCATACAAACCATCCGTTAATGCTTGTCTGGCTTAGGACCCATATTTATTAGGTTGCGTAAATACATTAACATTAATATACTGTCTAGTTCTCCAAAATCTTTGTTAGACATGATCTTGCAATATGTCAGCAGAGAGTTGAAGAACACCAGGGTGTGGCAAAATTACCATTGGGCAAGTATCTTGGTATCTTAAAATCGCAATCTGAATATTCCCATAATTCTGCACTCCTGGACGCCATGCTGGGAAAGACTGTCGCTGGTCTTCCATCGAGTGTCCTCCTTAGCTCCCGTAGCTTTTGAGATACCTTTCAGCGACGAGTTATGAGTCTTGAATAGACCTCTAAACCTATTCTCATTGCCGCCCCCGGCCTCTTCAGTGATTTCTAAAATTCTTCTTCTGGTAAAACAGATCGGTCCTTGAACTACCCAAATTGATAATTTTCGGACAACCATCCCTATCCTTCTCCAGACGAGTGCATTCAAAACAGTAGAATGCGTCGGAGATACCCTCGCCACCACACACAACGCATTTATTCTGATAGTTGCCGAAAGAGCATTCATCGCAGATGCGGGCGAGCGTGGTAGGGCGCACGTACGAGTCGCACACGGGGCATTTGCCGTCGCATTTGTCGCAGAGACGGCCGATAGAGATGCCAGCCTGCTTGCGACACATTACCAGGTCGCTGAGGATTGTTAGCAACTGGACTGTACGGGAGAAGAGTGGCGGAGCACTTACGGATGATGACGAGACATGTTGAAGAGCTAGAAGTGATAATAGACAGAGGTTTTGTGAGTGACTGCTTGGAGTTTTGCGTCTTCTGTTTCTTTTGTCAGAGCTGGTGGGTTGCGTAGTTTGTGGTGTTGTAGAGAAAGTGATTAGAAGAGCAGCAATGCTGCGGACCTCCGTCTTGGCAAATGCGGGAACCCTTGGCCTGTGCAGAAGCTTCGACCGCGTTCTAGTTGCTCTCCCTTCGAATCACCAGCACAGGACTAGTGACACGGCAATCTTTGAACCTGTCAACTGACTGGAGCCAAGGACACGCGTATAAGCCATACTCTGAAATAATGGACGGCCCAATAGCGTCTGCTGTAGTCCTCCCGGAGGAGCTCGCAGTACCAGCCTCGCCTTCACACAGCCTCAAAAGGCGACAATCATCCATATCTGGAGACGACGCAAAGCGCCCGCGACTCAATGATAATACAGACATCCACAAACATGGAGGATCTAATAATGGCCTAAAGCCAACAGTACCAGTTCGCCGTGAGAGAGGACGAGAGAGACGACTGTTTGGCGCAGTCCTTGGTGCACTTTCACAGAATCCAACTACTGCAGCACAGAAACGCCGCACCGAGATCGAGAAGAGACAACTAGCTCAGCGTAGGCTGGAAGATGAAGAGGGAGAACAGAGGAAGGCGGAGCGTAGAGCAACGCGCAAAGTGCAACGGTGGAAGGAACAGAAGCATTTCGAGATGCAATCAGTATGCGCTTTCATTCGATAGGTTGAAATCGTAATCAGGCTTACACTCTGTAGATGCGAGTACGACATGACAATCTTCTCAATATGGCACACTTCTTTCGAACTGAGACGGAGCCGCACCTGGTAAGTAGATGCATTATACTCAAAGTCTGGTTTCGGCTAAAGTATGATATAGTACTACAAGCCCTGGGAGACCACCCCTGACGAAGAAGAGCGCATTCGAAATCAAATTACTGAAGCCCGCAAAGTCATCGAACGAGAAGTGAACGAATACGAGGCTTCACAGGCGCAGTCTGCCTCCCGGAACCGGTATGCGACCGCCGACGGACAAGAAGCCAGTCGGGATGCAGAGGGTACCCATACTGGTAAGAGCGGCATTGCAGGTGCGCCTCAGCAGGCAGCCACAGCCAATGGCGGAACTCATGGTAGCGCCAACTCTCCCAGAGACCTGGATATGACAGACGATCCTGCAGAACACCCTACGAATGAGGCGGTGAGAGACGCAAACGCCCCTGGGGATGTAGTGGACGACAGCATATCAAATCATGAGACTACCGCTGACGATCCTAGCAAGGATATCGACGACGAGGAGAATGGAGAAGACATCGTTGAAGAAGCCGCGGAGGATACAGTCATCTACTGAAGTCCGCTAGGAGCTGTGCTCCGCCTCTGCCTATACTCGCGGTCGTCGGTTCGCCAGTATGTGTGGTACTTTCATTTCGTCCTGCTGCGCCTCATGATAAGACACGGACGCACTCTTCACGCAACGGCCTCACAGACCCCGAGTCTAGATCTGGTCTGTTCTAAGGCATGCAGTGTCTACCAATTATGCCTTCGTTTGAAACAGTATGGTTGGATGCTTCACAGAGCAGCATGCTCCTCGTTATTTACGTTTCAAACTCCTCCCTTACCGGCTGATTACATCATTTCGTCCTTCTGGAAACATGCGAGGCACAGATCGCTTGAATGCATCAAAAACGCGGCAGCAGCCTTTCCAAACCATCGGGACAAGACCTTCTATCAGCAATTACCGTTTCTATGCACGGGCTTCGGCACGTAGCGCATACAAGCCGGCTAGAGAATCTACTATACATATTTATGCGGGACTCCATAAGAGCCCAAGCCTACGGGTGGCTCATTAAAACCCCACTCCGTTCGTGGGGTGGGCTCATGTATAGTCCTGCAATAGTGAGCGAGCGAGCTCCAGAATTATCGCAGGCATCATCACCATTACCTCAATCAAGGTGACAAAGCATTGCGATTATTGAATCATGAACATGGAATTACTTCTGTCGAGTCTTGAGGAATGATTTGCGTGAAGGAAACCCCACCTTTTTCCCAGCAAGCCTCGGCAGCCGAGGTCTTTGAGAATAGAAGCGCGACTCCCAAATAGTATCAGAAAATCACATAATACATTCTTAGATATAACAACGGCTTCCTTTCCTCACCGCTCCGTGTTAATACATGTCACGCCGGCATCTAGCCATCTCCTGACCCACAACCCTTCTTCCTACCGTCGCATTCTACCATTTACCCTGTGTCCTCGCGGCTATCACGCCGAACATTGCGTCATGCCCGTTCAACCAATTGACCCTGTGTCTGATTCGCGCATCGAGCACAAGACTGCGAAGCTGAATGGGTATACGTATCACTATCTGTACGCTGTGCCTAAGTCTGGTCAGTGGAGCGACACTATCTTCCTGGTAAGTAGGAGGCTCCGCGGAAGTTCTTATCATGAATATGCGGGTACCATGATGCCGTGGAACCGCTATGTGCAGATCGCTGGATTGCTCCTGTGATGGTTATGTTGTTCTGGTGGGGTGGTTGACTGTGGGGTCATGTCGGTTGGTTCATGGTTGCTAATGATGAGGGCAGATCCACGGATGGCCTGATTTATCAATGGGATGGAGGTATCAGATTCCTCTTTTGGTGGATATGGGATTCAGGGTCGTGGCGCCTGATATGATGGGCTACGGCGGAACGGTAAGTGTCTCCCTTCAGTCAAGATCTCCATAGCAGACTTTCAAGTGTATTTGCATGTCTTTGTCGACTCAGCCATGGGGTCACTGAAGGTGCCTTGTCTAGTGCAAGTTCCTCATGACGAATGGTACGATTATCGTCGTTGCATTCGACAAATGTTGCGTAGATCGCCTGGAGTGCTTCCGTGGATCAAGTGTTGAAGCTGACATTGATGAATAGGACGCGCCGAAAGTGCCTCCGAATTCTATCAGTCTCTACGGCCTCAAGAGAGCGTCAGATGATATAGCTGCGCTGGCGAAAGAAGTTGGTGCGCTGAAGATCATTCTTGGTGGCCATGACTGGTATGTTGATCTTACATATCGTGTCCCATACGAAGAAGCACTTGAGGTGAGCTAACAGACTTAACCTTAGGGGAGGTTTCGTAGTGTGGCGAGCTGCTCAATGGTACCCTGATCTAGTCTCGCACGTCTTCTCCGTCTGCAGTAAGATCTTTACCTGTTTGATTGAAATCTCCTATACATACTAAATGAATTTTCAGCACCATACACTGCACCTCATAAAGAGTACTTCTCCACCGAAGCTCTCGTTAAAGGCCCGGTTCCCCAATTCGCATATCAGCTCCACCTTGCATCCGGAGAAGTCGAAAAGAGCGTCAAAGATGAGCAGTCGATCAGACAGTTCCTGAGGGGCATGTATGGTGCGAGAGGCCCCAACGGGGAGCTGGCGTTTGACCCGGAAAAAGGAGTGATAGAGAAGAACCTGCCGCTTATTGGAGAGAGCAGAATTTTGAACGGAAAGGTAAGTGCTACCGCCATCTGCTACCAGTCATGGATTTCTATTGGCGGAAGACGAGACGTGAGAATCCGGGAATGGGAATGCTCCATATCAGCCATCTGTTACTCAGCCTACGGGGAACCGGCTGCTTGACCCTACTATTGCTTCTTTCCAAAGACCCTGAGTGGGGGAATGGAATAGCACCCTGGGACGCGGATACCGGCAGCTCGACATTAACACTACCTCTTCTATGGCTCAATCCCAGATCGACGGATTTAGCAGTTTCAGAGAAAAAGGTTGGCGATAGTGTGCTGACAATGACGCAGGTCCTTGATTACTACGTCAAAGAGTACCTTAAGCATGGGATTCACCCCACACGCAAGTCATAGTCGTCATCCCTTAAGTCACATGACTGACAATCACTAGTGAACTGGTATCGCCAAAGGAGGACGAACTGGGAAGAGGATCAAGCGTATGCAGTGCCATCAACATTCGTGATTGTGAAACAGGGCTGAATATTTGCAGTTTGCTCGACAAGAAAATTATCAACCAGCCGGTTCTCTTCATCCAAGCGACATATGATAGCGTATTGAAGCCAGAAATGAGCAAAAACATGGATGCACTGATTCCGAATCTGACAAGGGGTGAAGTTCCTGCCACGGTAAGTCAGATTCATGTACACTTTATATGAGGCACAAATTGACTTTTCCTTTTTCATTGCTAGCACTGGGCGTTGACCCAAAAACCTGAGGAGGTCAATGGAATTATCCGCCAATGGCTGGAGGGGCGAGGTTTGGGCAAAACGAAGAGCAGTCTGTAAAACACGATTGAGCAACGGCAGTTTCTACTCGCCATTACTACATAGGATCGATCGCGATTTACAGGAGGTAATCCGCCAATCGTCAACCAGGATTTGTGTGTTCGTTCTCGTCCGCAAGCTCCAAGGCGCGGCGGTGAGATGTGGTCACCACATATGAGTGCAACGGGGTTCTGATAGATAATGAGAAATTGCGGCTCTTCCCGTATGACATCTTAGTTCAGCGACATCGGGGAATATGCATCAGGGTGACACAAGATGTGCTTCTGCAATCTCCAGATTCCTGGTCCTTCTGATTTTTGTTGAATGCTCTGTGTCGCTTTTACGGTCAATAGGAGGTCATCGGATCGACGTATGAAACCTTGCAATGCACTCGTAGGTGCCGCAACCTGCATTTTCAAAATTGCGGGTCCATCAGCATGCACCGAGAATTGTGGACACATCAGCCCGCATCCTTACGTTCGCAGGTACATTTTCGTGCATCTTCAATTTCCACTTTTCGGATGCCAATCGCTACACGAGGATCAATTGCGAATAGCGCATGGCGACGTGTATCTCGGTATCTCCGGAAGCTCTAACTAAGAGTGTTGCGGCGGGAAGACGTATTTTCCCGTCTTGAATCAGGATTGGCGCATTCGAGCATCCTTTACAGATGTTGCTCCGGCTTGAATGAGGAATTGGCGCTTTGGAAAAAGTATGACCCAGACGAGATAAGGTATGTTGTCACAATAAACCAAGATCAATAGCCCAGGTCTCGTCGCTCATGGCAAATGCATGTACGCAGCTGAAATCTCAGCTTCCCTGGAAGGCATGTTCCGGATGCAGGTCCCCTCCGCTCATGCATGTACCATTGATCTGGGTCCCCGTCTGGCCAGTTGGACAGCGGCATCGTGACTTGTGGCTCGTCTTCAGGACGAGGCAGATCTTAAACTGGCGGATTGAGGGTTTGGAATGGTACGGAAGTCTAGCTCCGCTGCTGCTTTCGGAAGAGTTACTGCGATAGGTGATAGGGCTCCTTACATCCGGCAGACCGCCTTTGTAAACTCAGATTCGCGATACCGGGTCATAGTGGTGAGCTTGCAGTGCGCTGGGCGAGTAAGGTTGACTCACTCACCGCTGCGACGTCAAAGTGTACGAGGACTTGGGGCGCGAATCCAAAATGCGCGCGAATGTGCGAAGGCGCTGGATGTATCTGGATCCCGAAGTGAGGTAAAAGGTGCAATCACTCACCGCCTACTGCTTTGGAACAGCCTTGCATGACTCTCGGCGGAATTAGTTGCTTGAAAATGCATGGTCCCAGTCGTTCTGTACGGTGGCAGACAGGGTTTACTGGATGTAGCGCTGATCTAGGCGCACATGCGTACTGTCGAAGGACGCGACATGTGTCAATATAATGGTGCTAAAATGGCAAGTTGGCATACCTTATCAGTAGCTAGCCCAATTATTCGAATGCATTTCGTAGGGTTATGGCGTCGGGGAAGATGCGGCCTGGCTGGATTGGGACTGTGACATGTATGTCGTTTGTTGCTGGATGTCAGGAAGCCCTGGTCGCACATGGAAGGGTTAATTTGGCGACGTCGCCAGGTGCGCTCGGAACCACCATGGTGCTCTGCCGTGCGAGTGTCGAGGTTCATAGAACTACTCGGCCTCACTTTTTTGCTTCTGCCGTCCCGCTTCTGCATCTCCTTCGGCAGGTAGTGCGAAAGCGAGGGATTTTCAGCGGCTCGTCGAATGAGCGGCCTGTTCGGGCTTTCGGAGAGATATTGGACAGGTAGATGACTCGTTTTGTGGTACAGCTTACCAACGGCATCTCATCTTGCTCGTGGCCGCCCTGGCCGCCCCCTGTCAGACTGCACCCGGCCGTGCCAACCAAGTACCTACGATCACCGTTGTTCGTGTCAATCCGTACTGACAGATGTTCAACCTCACGCTTCGGTCGAATTGGCAGATCTGCGACGGCATTGCAGCGCGCTACCAGCGTCGTCTTGCCATGGCTATGCAGTCGGCACATGTGAATCTCGATGGCTCGAAGCTCTTGGGGGGCACACCTCGGCGGCAGCTGCAGCTTGTTGCTTTGCCCGGGGTCAGTCGTTCGTACAGTCTGATGTTGCTCTGATAAGGTGGGCCCTGGGCTTTGTTGTTCCGGTAGTCTGGTTCAGAATTTGAGAGGTTCCGTCGACTGGCCTTCGCTCGGTAGCAATGCCGTAATGCGTGACCGAGAACCAACCGACTTTCAACCAACAAGCACCTCACCATGCCCGCCAATCCTCCAAGGGGATTCCGCTAAGGCAATGCACTACGGATCCGACAACGTGCTCACTTGGGTGGTCCACTCCACTATGGTATGTGTGTGGAGACGCGCCGTTGAGCGCAAATCGCCCCTGGCGAATATATCCGGGTCCTTTATATTGCACAAGCAACTCTAGATGCCTTCTGGAAAATCAGCCAGATGTTCTAGCCAGTCAGCGCTCGAAACCTCCCGCCCAGGGTGCATGGCAGGGAAGTACCCAAGATTGATGATGCGCCGGGCTCGTGGATGAGTCTGTGGTCGAGCTTTGGTGCATGGCGGCGAAGAAGTGCTAACCTTGAGACACGCCAGCCCGCATATCAGGCTGATATTTGCTGCATCTTTGCCCAGGGATACAATGGGTCCAGCATGTCCCTGCTGCAGGGGCCACTACTACCGGTTCACTGCAGGATTTCCAACGCGCGCTTTGGATGCGGGCTCCACAGCAGCAGGACTGCCTTATCGCAGTTTCACGGCGCCGGCGCGGCCTCTGATAGACGGCCACTACACAAACCGGTTCCACTTCAGACAGCATGTTATGACTACTGCTCCTATATCGCATCTTGCCTATGCATGCGCCGGAGCTCCAAAACTGCTGATCCGGTAAAACGAGTCGAAGAGTTGCTTAAGCCAGTGGCTGCTAGCTCCATGGGCGAATTGCAGGAGCTCTCGGTAAGCATCCACTAGAACATCTAGTCTCATTTATTCACAGCGTTAACGGGATGAAGAAAAGGTTACGCGAAGCCACCCATACCAAGTAGCTGTAGTCGCGCATCCCTATCCATGCTCGTTGCGCCAGATTGATCCGCTCAGCAAATGACGTGGATGAAATGAATCTTTCCTCATGCGATCCCATTATCTCGCCGATGCACGAATGTGAGGCAAGCCCAGCCTGTGCCAGGCCAACGTTGATCGAGTCTGCCCGACGTGTATATCAGACTCCACGTTCCCGTGGGGTAGTTCTTTGCTAGTTATCTCTCCCTCTCTCCTACCCGCTCCATTGCCACCATCCCCCATACTCCCAACATCTCTCGTAATGGCTCCCTCAGCGCTGGCAGACATATATCCAATCCCAGCGAGGCACTACTCCAAAGCTTCGACTGTAGTAGCATCTGTCTTGCATGGGCCAAGGGATTTGCGGCTCGTACGCCTTCCTCTTCCGTTACCCATCCCACACTGACCACCGTTCGTGGGGGTGGTTTTATGTAGTGAACATCGGGAGACTTGAAGCTAACAGACTAAACAGGAAACCCGTACCATCTCAGACCCTGGGCCCAATGAACTTCAGATAGCTATCAAAGCCACCGGCCTCTGTGGCAGCGATTGCTCCTACTTCAACAAGTTTCGCAACGGCGATCTGTGTGCCGTGGAGCCGCTTTCACTAGGCCATGAGTCTGCTGGGGTGGTAGTCGCTATCGGCCCCAATGTCACTGGCTACCAAATTGGCGAGCGGGTGGCTTTGGAGGTTGGCGTGCCATGTGACAATTGCAGGTCATGTCAACGAGGCCGCTACAACCTGTGCCCTAAGATGAGGTTTCGAAGTAGCGCAAAGTCTGTGCCTCACTTCCAGGGCACCCTTCAGGAACGTATCAACCATCCTGCAAAATGGTGCCACAAGTACGTTGTGCATGCCCGGTCTGGACAGAGACGAACATTAGCTGATGACCCGATCCAGACTACCCTCCCATGTGTCAATGGAATCAGCAGCCCTGTTGGAACCACTCTCAGTAGCAATCCATGCAACAAGACGAGCTACGATTGAACAGGGTGATACAGCAATTGTCTTCGGCGCGGGTACCGTTGGCCTGCTAACTGCTGCTATGGCCAAAGTGTCTGGTGCTACTACTGTTGTCATAGCAGATATCGACTATGGGCGGATAAATTACGCTCTTGCAAACGGCTTCGCGCACAAGGGCTACATTGTGACCCCTCAAAAGCACGCAGTTGAGACAGCCGAAAAGTTCGCAGTTGCGAAGGAGTTGGCTGAGGATGTCATGCAAATCGCATCGTTGAATGACATCGACTTTGAAGGCGCAGACGTAACATTCGACTGCACTGGAAAAGAGATCTGTATGCAGGCTGGGCTCTATGTGAGTGACATCTTGAGTACTTCCAAAATCGACTCTAATAAATTTCGCAGGCAACAAGACCTGGAGGTAAACTCGTCATGGTCGGCATGGGCACCCCAATTCAGACTCTGCCGATGTCTGCAGCTCACCTAAAAGAGGTCGATATTATTGGCATTTTCCGCTACGCCAATACCTACGCAACAGGCATCAAGATCCTATCTGCTGGCGTTCTTCCTAGCCTTGACAATATGATCACACATCGTTTCAAGGGCCTTGCATCCACGAAAGAAGCCTTCGAACTTGCCGGGAAAACGATCGACAAGGACGGTAGCTTGGTTCTGAAGGTCCTCGTCGAGATGTAGAAATTTCCTAGGCCCACTTTGCGTACAGAGCAACCTGTATTATGTACACCCAATTTCATTGCATCTACAACGACCCGATAGAGACGGAATAGAGGAGACCAACCGAACACCAGCGGTAATGGCCAGGCGTTTAGAGACAGCTTTCACGTTCGGGTGCTTCAAGAATGAGATACCACTCGCTTTCTTTGGTTTGGAGTTGATGTTGGAGACTGATTTGAATAGACGGAGTTCTTACCTTTGTTGGAGAAGCAAGCGACGATTGGAAGGCGGAGGATAGATTGGGTAATGAGATAAAATCATCGGCTACTGAACACATGTGCTCTCATTCATCATATCATGCATTGACATCGCGGAGCCTCTATTTTCTGACCTCGGCCTTAGTTTCGGGTAGTGAGCTTCTGAAAGAATGGCGGTGTAGGGCATTCATCAAGGTCAAACGGCCCGACCAGGAGATTTGGGAGGGATATGCCTGGTAATGTGTTGCTGACGGGTTTGGCACCGGTCGATCCTGGCCAGGACGAGATGACTGCAGATCGAGGACATAACACGAGCAGAGAGAATTGCCAATTGCTCGCTTTCACTTCGGTAGATTTGATAAGCATGAAGCTGTCTCCATGGGAAACACATACTTCTCTAGAGCATGGCAACGTTTCGTAACGCAGCTACAGTGGCACAACTGCCATTTATCCTCGTTGAATTTCTGTGAGGCAAAAACGCGTCAGTACATGGAAGAGATGGGTCTGAGAGATAGAGGAGAGGTTGCTTGAGTGTCGATCATTTCCTTCTTCTCAAATCGTCGCATCGCGCTGTCACGTGAATGGGCATCTGCTTATGTATGCAGACGGCTTGGCAAAGTGGCATGGGAAGTGAGAGGCTCTGGAGCCTAATGAAGCTCCCCACCTGAAACCCAAATGCTTCGAAATTCAAGACCATAGCACGTAATCGCTCGCAATCACTGATGCAGTTTTAACAAGGAGATAAATTATAATATCTGCAACGAAAATGGCGGAAGCTTCACGCAACCCGCTCATTTCGACGGCCCGCGCTTCAGATACCTCTCCAACGGTTCAACTACATCCACTTGTACTCCTCACAATCTCAGACTGTATCACGCGACACACTCTACGACAACAGACGGGACCCGTTGTAGGGGCCATAATAGGGGCACAAGATGGCCAGCACATTACAATGGAGGTTGCTTTCCAAGCCAAACTCAAGGCGGGCGAGAGTGGTGAGGTAGTGCTTGATGACGAGTGGTTCAGCAAACGACTAGACGACTGTGAGTCCCCACTACCACCCGGAGGACATACATGTGTCAAGGTCATTCGGAGCTAATGCTCTCAAAAGTCAAAGACGTTCACAAGCAACCACAACTGGACCTCGTCGGCTGGTTTACTCTTGGCCCCGCGTCAGGCCCAGAACCCCACATTCTACCTATACATTCCCGTATATCAGAACTCTACACAGAGTCACCTCTTCTTGTCCTCTTCCATCCAGAGAACGCTTTCTCAGAAGCTACTGCTGCTGGCAAGCTACCTCTCACCCTCTACGAATCCATCTCAGTAAACGTCTCAAACGAGCCCAATGACAAGGCTATGGATATTGACGGCGCAGTTCAGTCAAAATCTACCAAGTTCAGAGAGCTGGTATATTCAATCGAGACCGGAGAGGCTGAAATGATCTCGGTCGACTTCGTTGCTCGCGGAGGTGGCAATGCGACTGCTGTTGAGGGCTCTGTAGATGCAGCGGCGCCTCAGGCAGAGTCCTCCAAAATTGACGAGGCTGCAGGAAAGAAAGCAGCGAAGGGTAAGCAGAAAGAGAAGGAAAAGGAGAAGGAAAAGGATGCTCCAATTGACGAGTCGACGGTGCTGACAGCAGAAGATGATGAGAGTACGTTAAGCTCCCAATTCATACAGAGAATAGTATTCACTAACAGCTCAAGTTCTCTCATCACTTACAGCAAAAATGAACGCTATTCGAATGCTCAGCCGTCGCATATCACTCCTTCGCGCATATCTGGATTCCCTCCCGCCGTCCTATCTTTCCGACCCTTCACTGCCACTATGTCCCGCCGCAGACGCTCAGCACCCCCTTCCCCTCAATCACTCTATCCTTCGAAGCATATCTGCTTTGCTCGCCCGCATCAACATCCTCGCGCCACCAGATTCCAATGCCTTCACTCTTGAGTCAGAGCAAGAAGCCTCTGATGTTCAGCTTGTCAATTTGTTATCATCTATCACGAACTCTGTATCTGCTGCTAAAGACCTTGGTCGTAAGAGTAGCATTGTTGAATATGGAAAGAACCAGGGCAAGAGCCGCATGGGCATGGGAGGCATGATTGGTACTTATGGAGGTGGCGACGGAAATTTCTTTGGCACAGCAATGGGCGGAGGAAGTGTAGGGGTTGAGAGGTGGTGATCTCTTATCGTCCCTACATATGCCTCGTATTGTAGCAGAGGTCGATTCAGTGACACGCCAAGCCGGCGAAAACTGCGAGAACGATGGACATGTCAAACGACCGCACCGTTGCGACACGCAACATTGACCACGAGTCGAACCTCGATATTGACTTTCAGGTTCGGCAATTCGCAGCGTCTGCCAGTGTCACAGATCAATGCTGCGTTTCCTCCTCAAGATTTCTCTCGCTCTAGCTATCAGCATTCCATGCTGCACCACTCCTTTAGCTGTCTCGTTAGCGCGGAGATTGTGGTAAAGATTTCGAGAACATTTCTACTAGCGTTGGGTTAATCTTGAGGTATGATTCTGCATTGCGTATGGCGCCCAGAAGAGCTTGATAGAAGCATCATACTGAACACGTGACATCAAAGCATAGCGAGCATCACATAATGAAGAATGAATACCCGATATCAAGTGTATCCCCCACTAATGCAAAAATTGCATGTGAATACACATATTTGGAGAGTAAAGTTTTTCGTCGTTCAACTTTCGTAATCCCGTAGAACTCAGTGTCAAAACTCTACTTCCCTTCTTTGACTCTTTGGCCCATTCTTCTCTTCCGTGCCCAAGACGTCACTGCAGTCATTCCGTTGTACCATTATCATCTTACTTCTTAGGCGGATCTGGAACTTTCCACCTCTCAGGTCGGGACGGTTCGAGGACTGAGACAGATACGGAGACTTGGAGTGGCGAGGTGAGTGAGAAAGGCTGTCTGTCCAGGAATGCTGGCTAGGTTGTATCCATGGTTGGACCTATAAAGAGTCGTTGCAAGACATCCATACATTGTCCGAACCACGAAGATTGTCGTGGGCATCATTTCGTGCTTCGTTGTCTGGTGATCGCGGGTGGGCAAACTTTCGTTCACTGCCATTATCGTGGACAATGTTCCAGAAGGCTTTGACGACTTCTTGAACATGTTCGCTTTGTGTGTCTACTTCGCTTCTTTGCTTCATGCTGAGTTGGGCAGTGGATGAAGTCGCTTCTACATTTGGTCCCCATGCTGTGAAACTGTGTTCCGTAATTGCGGCTTTGACATCTTGCCAGTCGCAAGTAATAAGACATGGGCTTTCATTATTAGACGTCGATGTCACAGTAACTGTCTTTTGGTGTGGAACATCATCTCCCCAGTTCCAGCCGCTTGCATGGAAATCTAATTCAATATTCTCGCTTGGGTATTCCTTCTTCTCAGACGACAAATAGTCTAGGGCCCAGCTCCCGTCATCATCGTCCAAAGGGTGCGAACAGTCTGTACTGGTAGGATTGGTGATAGCAATGTAATTACAATCATACTCATTAACATCCATCTCAGTCCAGATTTTGTTCCTTGTGACTTCGACAATGTCCTCTGAGTGCACTTCGTTTGAGAGCGGAGATGGAGTCTTTCGATACTCACTGATTGGTACCCGAGGGACACTTGATCTGGGTGTTTGAGCAAACATGTTCCGCGAGCTCCACAAGGCCGATGAATAGTCATTTTCGAGTTCCTCTACCAAGTTGGTAATGATTTCTACACCTGGCATACCGTATTCTTTGTACTTCTGCTTGAAAAATTTGGCTCGCTCAAGCTTCAGCATCCACTCGTGCTCCCAGCTTGCATATTGGCATGGCCCACAATCAACCCGCACGACAATTGTGAGAAACGATTCTGCAGTACATGCGGCTTTGATACTTGTCCTTGTCTTTTTATGCTTGGTGCCTTTGCAGCGTGACCGCCGTCGGCGAAGAGTATGGCGACATGCGAACTGGAACATGATGACATTGCACATCATCGATTCTGGCACGTCGTGTATGTGTAGACCGATCACTAGGACTTTAAATTGAAAGGGTAACAAGTAAACGACTCTTTGCTTGGGATGTACAGCTGAAGTGTACTATAGAGATCAATCGCCAACAGAGCGAAGGGTAAAGTCGAGAACGAAACTTTCGATAACAGTGAGTTTTATCGACGTGAGTGTCAACGATGAGCTCCAAACATTTTCACGGCTAGCATCACATCGGAGTTTGAGATGTTGACGTCGCTATCATCACACATATCCTGTACTCCAGTCCGAAGATAAATGGAAGTGGGGGCATGTGAGTAAAGGTAAAAAAAAGACTACGTATCATATCAGGTCAAAGTGAAGTACTCATTTACTTTGAAATCCTTTGAAGTGATTAGAGCTCTATCTGGTACCTGTGCAGCTTAGAGGACATGTGTCAAGGCGGAAGGCTCTTGTGGTTACAGGAAATGGAAGGTACAGCCGCACGCGTTGCCTGAGAACGCGCACTCACGTGCTTTCGTGGCCAAAGATGTTTGATTAAAACTCCGAAAACATACACATGCGGTTGTGAGCACAAAACGAAACGAAACGGTGATGCCGTACATCGAAACGAAGCATGGGTAGGCATGTAATGCGGTTTTACAAGTGCGAATCTTTTGATACTGGTTCACATATTCAATTCGTTTCTATTACCACACTCCCCATCCCGACACCATTTTACAAAAGAAAAAGGTGAGTACATCGCTGATGCAACTTAGGGTAATGAAAGAGAAATATCAGGACCGCTATGGGATATACAACACCAAAAGTCAAGACGAGCCCATTCTGCTTCGTCAAACGCAATTTTTCCCTGGGTTCGTGGTTCGTGGGATTTATGCAAAAAAATGCGGCCGTTCATGTACGTCCAAACCAAGTACCATATGGACCAATAAGGAAATATAAGAATCCGGAAATGAAAGTAAGGTAACACCCGCGGAAAAAAAAAGAAATCTAATAGCGCACGACAGGCGCGACATTCTGGCCATCCTGGACTAGAACACCTTCCTTTACTCCGTCCTTTTCAAGTTGGTGCATCCAATCATCGTTCTTTTCTTTCTTGGTCATCCAACCCGTAAAGATCTTCTTCAGTCTGCTCTTCTGGTCTGCTCTCCGCGAGAGTTTGACTTCGTTGGAAAACGTGCTGTGCGAAGGCTCATCCATGCTGATCTTTCGCGAGAAATTCATGGGTACTTCCAGGCTCATTTTGCCGTTAGGAGACGTGGGAGATGTGACGCTTCCTCCACTTCGTTCACGCGTATGAGTGCTGGACCCTGCTTCGAGATGGTTATTGAGATTGCTGGGAGACGAAAAGCCAGTTATCGCAGGGCCAGGGCTCGTTGGCGCGGTCCTCGTCGGTTGAGGAATGGCAATGGCTTCAGGGTTCGCCCGCGAGGATGATCGAACGGGGAAGACATTTGCATATTGCATCGCCAAGGTATCGGACCCGCTTCTCCTATGCTGCTTGCGTGCGGCCGGTGAACGCTCCTGGTGCTGTTCCTGCGGACGCATGAGACTTGCAATGTGTGTACCGGATGTAGGCGACTTTGGCGACTTTGCCACCTCTTCTTGTGGCTCCGCCGGCTCCTTCCAGGTATCAAGACCTGGAAGAGGCGGTAACTCTCTGTTCAAATTAACCATGCTTGGGTCTGGCTGTTTAGTCCGGTCTGGCTCGTCTGGTTGTCCTCGTGATGTGCCAGGTCTGCTGTTACTCCTCGAGCCTGACCTATGAAGACCCCAGTTCCGCCAGCCTTTTGTAGAACCGCTGCGTTGAAGGTCGTGTGGCGAGGTTGGCGTACCTACAGCATCTGCGGTGCGAAGAGACTCTGAGGACTGAGCGCGGCTCAAAGCCCGGCTACGTGTACCTGGGAAGACATAGCCTTTGATATTGTTCTTGATACTCGCCGCACGGCTTGGTGGACGGACTGCAGTTGAAGGTCGTGCCTGAGGCTGCGATATATCTTCCTTTCTCTTCTTCTCCACCTCCTGGCGCATCCACTCAGCCGCCTGGGCGTCGGCAACCGCTGCGGGGTTCTCGAGTTGGCGAGACCTCCGGTTGGAGTTCTTTCCAGACGTCACAGATGCCGATGTGGGAGCTGTGGATGCGCTCTTCGAGTAGGCGAGAGTTGATGAGACAGTGACGGGTGTCGATACCCCCGAGTCTCCGTCGGCACGTATGGGTGCGGGTCGAGGCAAGTCGATGGAAGGAGATCTGCCAAACTTCTTGAGGTTCTGCTCCCGCTTATCGTCCCGGTCGTCCAGCCACCCAAAGTCGGCTCGCTTCCTGCTGCTGTTCGCTCGCACAGGCAATTCGCCCTGCGTCCTTGCCCTGATCTCGTTATCCGCCTTTGCTCTGGTCCTCGTCTTGGTGCTTGTTTTCCGCGCAAAGGCACTTGTTAGCTCTGCTGGAGCACCTGTAGGCATCCGGACCTTAACCTCGGACGTCTGTGTCTTGTGCTCCTTGGGTTCTTTCCGTGCTTGCAGTCCACCAAAGTCCAGCTTGGGGTCTGTGTTTTCCATGCCATGATCGGAAGGCTTGAAGTTTTGTAGGATAAGACGACATGATACACGCAGCTCTCGCTCTGTTTGGGCGTCGAGGACACGACGGTTGATGTAGGGCGAGGAGTCGCATATGCTGTCCTTGGAGTGGCTTTTTCTGTGTGAATGGGATTGTGACGAGGATTGTGAGTGAGAGGAGGGTGTTGGTTCTGGTGCCTGCTTGTCGCTGGCGTCTGGTTTGGCGGAAATCTTCTGCACACTTGTCAGAGTTGTCATGGGCGTCGAAGGGTATATGTATGCACTCACCACCGGCGCGAGGTTGAAGGAGAATTTGCGCTTCATGGTGGGCGACTAGAATATGCTGTGTTGTTTCAAAGACTCAAAGTATAAACCGCGTACGGATGGCGAGGAGAAATACGGCCAGTGGCTCGCCCAGAGAACGCTGGCGAGGAGAGAAGAGGCGCGCGTGATGCCAATGTCCTGTGGAGCGAGATCCGCTAGCAATGGCCAGATGGAGCTACAGTCGCGTGTGCTGAATCGCCAAGTGAGAAAATGGGCGGCGGTCAAGAAGCTTCGATAGCAACGGGCGGTATAGGAGGGAGGACATGTGGATTATACAGTCGTCCCCCTCTCCCGCCAGGAGGTGTTCAAGTTTCAAATAACGCCGAGCAGGTGACAGGGAACATGCGGCTAACAAGCCCTCGACAAAGGATGCGCAGCCAGGGTTGGTTTCGAGCAGCAAATGTGCCGCTGCCACCAATCGCGCGCGGGCTGGACTGCATGGGGCCCAAAGTGTGTGCAGGCCAGCCGCAGCCTCCACTTTCCCAGTCTTGCAATCACCGTTGGCGATCTCGCTGCGCCTGGCTCTCTCGTCGTCATGGCCGTGTTGGTGTCGCCGGCTAGCCCTACTGTGTACATGCACGACCTCGCAAAGGAACGATGGAGAGCTGCCCCCATCCTGGCCTCCAAACTATCGAAATTAGGCGATACCAAGGCCCCGCGAATAGCGAGCGCGAGGAGCCGCGGACATCATTTCACTCCCTTGTTCGCGATTCCCCCAGATGCCCACCCGCTCTGCCTTTGCCGTCTGCAACTGGCCGCCCGGACCCGCATGCACGCTGCAGCAGCGCACCACCCTCCTGCAATGGACACGACCGCCGCGATCCATTTCTTCACCAATCTCTCTCCCGCCCGCGAGACCGCAGACGCTCTCCCGTTTCAGGGTGGATCATGCCTCCAGGCGACGCTGGCCAGGCCCTCGCCGTTGCCATGACCGCTCCTTCTGTGGACCGGAACAATAGACCTCGTATTCTGCAGACGCTTCGCCACGGGACAAGTTCTTGTTTATCTTGTGTCAACGACATGGGATCCACTCTTCCGCTCTTGTCCCGACGGTTATGTTGTGCCTCACGCACGCAGTGGCCCGTGAGACGCCTGCAAACGGCCGCTTGGCTGTCTTTTGCCATTCTGCCATCGTCATACCGGTCCTCGATGCCAGCCTGATTATCCACTCTCGTATCCCAGGTCTTACTAACGAGACCGCAGCACGCGTCGCTCTGTTCGTATGCGTGCTAAATTTGGGCTCCCTCGACGCGTTGCGCAGCTGCTAGACTGTCCGTATCGGATCGTCGCTGTTGAGGAGTGCCACTACGACGCACAGGTTATCTTTTGCTATGTGTTTCAGCCTCTAGGTGCGCCATAGTGTGGAGATTATTCATCACCCAGTTGCGCCCAGTCGCAAGACGGTCTTGTGTGACGATTCACAAAAACAAACGAGCCGTCGGTGATTGCAACCTCAGCACCGACCACACTGCGAGCAATGTATCAAAGCACCAGCATCAATGTCCATGTGTTTGTCCACTTCCATCTTGCCCCAAACATCGACACTACGTGGTACCATAGATTCTAGTCTCGCATCCAAGCAAGGGACCAAGGATGTCTACACCTGCTGCAACTGATTCCAGCAAAAGTGTCTAATTCTTCGACGTTGCTGTGGCGTTCGAAGATGTCTAGGTTTCGAAGTGCAATGGACTCCATCTACGAGTCACTGCAGAACCAGAGTCACCATGAATATTCTTCGCTGCAAGCAGAAGGCTTTGCTATAGTCCGCATTCTATGCAGAGTCATAAGAAAGCCATCAAGCTCGGATTTGTAGGTGCAACCGAAGCTGCTATACCAATACGCAAAGTCAGAGTCACAAGGCAGTACCAGTTCAAAATGCTCACTCATAGACCAATACAACATTCTCATGAAGACATGGATGTTGCCTACTAACAAGAGCCTCTCATAAATTCTCTTCTGCAAAGACTCAGCCGGCATCCAAGTCAACCTCTAAAATGAAGCACTCACAACCACGCTCTACGGGATCCACGTCCAACCCAACAAGCTGCGGAGCAACTGTCGCGCAATATGCCACTCTCTTGTATCTCGCTGCTCACTACTTACTTCATGACGATCCTCGACATGTTCAATACCGTGATGCTGTCAGACATGCTCAGGGAGGAACGCCCAACGCAGGACACGATCAAAGTGCACCCATCGGAGACGCAAGACCCTCGCCAATTACGCCAAATCCTTCTACTCTGCAACGAAGTAGCGTTGGTGTTGACGGGGCATCTTTTCACTTTCCCTCTGGTCGGTCACCCTTGCTATCTGCACCCTGGCGTTCTAACTATGATTGCCATATCCGCACACGGGAAAGAAGGTCGAAACCTGATGGCACAAATAGACCAGAGCCCTCAAAGACGCAAATGAATGAGGCGTGGATGCGAATGAGGCCGGGCTTTGGAACCCGGACTGAGCCCATAATAAAGGATACTGCCAACAAGGGTCGCCATGTCAGCAGCAAATCAGGTAAAGGCGTACGATGGGGCACCGTCCAGGTTAATGCGTGCGAGCGAATGCGCGAACCATCAGGCTTTAGGCATGAATGCGTAGAGCAGAACGATATGCTAAACAACAATGATCAAGGTACAGTGAAAGCCGATACATCGAACGAGCAGGAAATATGGGGGCCTGTGCTACCAGCTGAACATGCCGATAAGGAGATTTGGGGCTCTGTCAAGATTAGACGCACGTGAAATTTTATTTGACCAGACATGGAAGATATTAGAAGAGTTGGTGCACACAATGAGCGTCCTGAAAGGAAATTCTATCCGCGAACTACTCTCGAAGCAATAGTATCCGGCGGCAATACCTCATGAACGTGTGCCACCTCATGATAATTTCTCCGAACCCTCGATAATTCGATAAGTTACCTGTCGAAGTCGCTGGCATCAAGTGTGTACAGCACGTTCAGAGCAGGGCTGACCTCAGCAAGACGACCACAGCTGAAATACACCATTTCGGACACCACACTTTTGGCATAGCCGACTCATGCTGCCTCACGTCGAGCAGCCTTTTCTCGAGTCGACTGCTTCGATTCGGGCCATGATAATATTCCGAAGCGGTATAGCTGCCGGCTAGCGGCTCCTCCCCCACACCACCGAAGCTCATCCCTGTCCACCACATTACCACTTTCAAGTATTGAGTGAATGCAGTTCTGACAGCCCCATCAGCCCCTTGGCCTCCTTAGAAAAGCAATACAATAGTACCTATTTAAAGTTGCGCTGATGTGGTCCTAAATCATAATTGAAGTGTGTATGGCTTGCGGCAAGGGAGAGTAAGAACGAGGATTAGCCGACACTAGCTCGGTGTATCACAACCGGGTATGTGAAGAGGGGAACTGGAACCGTTTGCCCCACGAGCCATGATAGTCCGGGTCGCCATGCGACGCGTTGATTCGTTGAATGTGTTAGTCCGGCCGCGGCATCTATTAATGATAGTGTAACCAGGAGTCCGGTGTACCGGATCATTTTAATCAAGTCGGGCCCAGTGTCGCGTACCTTTGTTAAGTTAATCACTACTTCACCTCACTTTTTTGTCTTCCCACTCCCCCTTGACATACGCTTATATACCATTAAATACTCGAAATGGGAGGCTCTCAACCATGGCCTCAGGTTCCTGTCGGGAATAAAGACCATACAGATGCCGCCGTTGTCATCATTGGAGCTGGTATTTCCGGTAATGCGAACTACTACACGTGCTGCCATCACCGTACAGCGACTAATTTATGTAGGGATGTGTATGGCGATCGACCTCATCAAGCGAAATCAATGTCACAACTTCATCATTGTAGAGAAGAGCTCAAGTGTCGGAGGAACATGGCATGATAATAAATACCCCGGCTGCTGCTGTGATGTCTGGAGCATGCTGTACTCGTACTCCTTCGAGCAAAACCCAGACTGGACTCGCGAGTATCCTGGACAAGAGGAGATTCTTGTATTACCCTTCCCCACCCCCCTCCAATTGACTTTGCTAACCTCCAAAAAAAGGACTACCTCCGCAATGTAGCACGCAAATACAACCTCTACAAATACATTCGATTCAACACCTCCGTCGAAGGCGCGACTTGGGACGACTCCAAAAATCGCTGGACGGTTGACGTCAAAGTAACCGGCGGCAAAGATGCAGAGTTTAATCCTGCGTACAGCATCGAGTGTGACTTTCTCGTTTCGGCTGTGGGTCAATTGAACCAGCCACGTTATCCAGACATCGAAGGCATTGAAAATTTCAAGGGAAAAATCATGCATAGTGCCCGGTGGGATTGGAGTTATAGTTTGGAGGGGAAGAATGTTGGAATCATTGGAAATGGTAAGCACATCCTTGATTGTATTTTTCAAGGAACTTGAAAGTATCAAGTTTTGGATACTGACAATCTTCAATAGGTGCAACAGCCGCGCAAATTATCCCTGAAATCCTCCCTTCAACATCAGGCTTGACTATCTACCAACGCACTCCGAACTGGATCATTCCTCGTCTCGATGGACCTGTTAGCCCTCTGCGCCGCGCAGTGTATCGATACCTGCCTCCTGTCCGTTGGCGGATCCGCAGCTCCATGATGGATTTCAGGGAAATGTTCTACGACGCTGTAACGGATGGGAAGAGCGACTTCGCAGACATCATCAGGACGAGCTGTACCGATATGATGAAAGCGCAGATTCCGGATCAGCCCGAGCTCTGGAAGACATTGACACCTGACTACAATCCTGGATGCAAAAGGGTCATCATCACAGATGACTACTTCCCCGCCATTGCGAACCCAAAGACCACCCTTGAGACGAACAAGATCAAACGCATCACAGAGACGGGCATCGAGCTTGAAGACGGCACGCACCACAACCACGATATGATTGTTCTCGCGACGGGATTCCGCACAGTAGAGTTCCTGTACCCCATCAAGGTGACAGGGACCCAGAACCGCGCACTGGGAGACATTTGGGAGGGCGGAGCATCAGCCCTGTACGGCACGACGGTCCCCTCTCTCCCCAACTTCGGCATGTTCTACGGTCCCAACACAAATCTCGGACACAACTCCATCATCCTGATGATTGAAGCGCAGTCGCGCTACCTGAACACGCTCGTCTCTGCTGTCCTGGATGGCCGGAACCGCGGCGAGAGAGTAGGCTTGATGCCGACGCAACGCCGCACCGACGAGTTCAACGACTCTATCCAAGCTATCCTCAAAAAGAGCTCCTTTGCTGACCCAGCTTGCCAGAGCTGGTACAAGAACAAAGAAGGCCGCATCACGAATAACTGGTCGGGAACCGTTGTGCAGTACCAAGAGATGCTGGCGAAAGTTAACTGGGAGGATTTTGAGACTACAGCAGGCGGGGTCGCGAAGGAAGGAGGCGCGCAGAGTGCTAGCAAGGGCGGCGTTAATGCAAGCAAAGTAGTCTTCGGCAGTGGGAAGCAGGAGACTAGGATTGGGAGGGTGCGTGAGGAGTCGTTGGTAAGTAACACTACGTTGGTAGTGGGCACGCTGAGCGCCGTAGCAGCGGGCGCAGCGTGGGTATTCCGCAGCAGTTTGCCGAAGAGGTTGGGCCTGCGATCATGAAGAATCGTGTGTATGAATCGTAATATGTGATTTCTGTTATGAGGCGCTATGTACGCTATCAGACCAACAGTCGAGCTGTTCCTTTTCCTTGCATTCTCGTGTAAACATTTGATCATTATGCTTCGAACTCCAATTTCATGTGCTGCATCATTAATTTCCTTTCTTCCCTTTCCCCCATCTTATGCTGATCTAGAATCCTTGCTGTCGATGCCATTTCTCTTCCCATCCGGGAAACCACGGACTCTCCTCCAATGTATGCGGTTCCCATCCCTCCTCGACAATTCCCTTCTCGATCTGCTCTTTGTGAAATCTCTCTAACGCCGGCTTTACAACATGCTCAACATGCCATGTATTCTTGTAGTCCATTAGATTCTTCTTACCGTTAGTTAGGACCTTAAGCACTAGTCCCGGAACGCAAGGCTCGTTGCGGAATTCTTCAATGGGAGTGAATAAAGCTTTGAAATTAAATACAACGCCGGCTGACAGCGGTAGACGGCGAAGAGTTTGCCAGTCGACCCGAAGATGGCAGCGAGAGAGCTCGAGGTCAGCCATTTGGTACTCGCGGTGTTTTTCATGCGGATGCCCTGGTGGCATATATAGTGGCTGATCGACTTCTAGGCCCCAAGATCCTCGTTGGATAGACTTGTCGGTGGGCTTCTTTACAAAATACCTGTTACCATGTCAGGATTACTGTCTTTCTTGACTATACTGTGATCCGAACCTGTCCATTGAAAACTGCATCTTCTCCTTGTAGTCTGGAATAGGTGCGTGAATCTCATGTAGTCTCAAACCAATCTTGCTGCCAACATTCCAACCTAGCGCACTACAGATTATGCCTGCTCGGAACAAATAAAATCCAGTCTTTTCATCACGCAACATGATTGCGTAGTCCTCAGGGACGTTGTTGAGTAAAATGTGGAGTGGATGGGTAGTCTTCAGATCTGTCTTCGTCTTCAAAATGCCATTATGAAACACCAACTTCTTCGAATCTAGTTTGAAGTATTGTGGGTACCGCGCGCAGAGGAATTGCAAAGACATCTCCATCAGTTCTTTGCATGCTAGTTCTGAACCAGGCAGCGCTTGCAGGACAGCATCACCATGCTCTGCAAATAAGTCTTGTCGTTGCTTGATGCGTTGCACGTATGTGTTCTCGAGCTCCAGCCACCAGTCGGGCTCCAACCTCGTTAGTGCTATAAAACATCAACGAACGTCGGCTTGAGCCTATGTACGACCACTTACACATTGTCTGGTGGTAGGCCCATCGGAACGGTCTGTAAGGTCTGGGGAGTGCCTTGGTTACATCGAACTCTGGATAGGGCTTAGGTAAGGGCACGCCACTGAGTGTAGCATAGTCCGGGAAATCTCCAAGAGCTTTGATCTCCTTTACCGAGAACTCACAAGGAGTGTACATTGACTCAGCAGCTTCAACATACGATTGCTCCATGGGTAATAAGTTTTCAGTCCAGTCTGATTGTGATTCAAGCAACTTCTCTGTTGGGGTGCCTAGCCTCGAGGATACATTGGTCTCAGCTAGGGCGAACCGTCGAGATGGCGGGAATGTGTCTGAGTAATTTGGCTCAGAGTCGTCCAATTGCTTCTTTTCCGGAGACAGGGATCGAGGGGGTGTTTTGGCACCTGAGACTCGTCGACGACTGATATGAAGGCGCTCCAAGATGATCTCACGCCTGCCTCGATGGAAAATGAGGAAGGCTGAACTGGCAACGAAAACGGCGCCGAGCAGTAGCAAGATATTGTTGGCCATGATGGCTAGACAGGGACAAGGAAAGTCTTAAGAGAAGGGACACAGGCTGGTTGAAGAGTGCAAGAGCAGGACTGGGTGCTCGTTTCTGCTGGGCTTGGGAAGGCAGTGATTCGCACAGGATGGGGACTAACAAGATGAATGGCAAGGAAATATGATACGGGTGAAGTCCTTTTGCATCTCCAATGCCAGCGAGAGGCCTTTGATTGACCGATGACGTTATTACGCACGGAAAAGAAGGTGTGAATGAGTCTTATCATATAACTGTGCGGGGCGACTTCCAATTAAGTAGAGATACGTGCCCTAGGAGCGCCAACCCAGAAAAAGCAACCGGTGCAGTTCATCCGGCCCTAAACAAACTCACTCGAGAAAGGCTCCTGCCGCAGAATGGCCAAAAAGACGGATGCTGGAGTCGCTGGACACGCTTGCATGCATAGCCATCATGGATGATGTGGAGGGGTATATCACGACAAGATCGCCGTTGTGCGCATAACAGGTTTAGCGGTTGCCATACACGGTATGTGAATCCCAAAGCTCTTGGCGCAGGAGATGGCGCTCGAGTTACTGTTGGTTGGCTGTAATATGTCGCGTGTTGATGGGCTGGACGGCAAGCCAAGCTTCGTGCGTGGCGCATGGAGCGGCGGCATTGGGCGGCTCCAGAACTTCCCCGCGGTCGGCACTGCGTTTCGTTATCGGCACCCACAAATAGGCTGGTGCTACTTGTGGTAAATAACTCCATGAGGTTTCCATTTGTCCAGGGCAGTTTCTTAGGCCTAGGCATTGCCTTAAAGCAGCTTAGAAACAATCAGCGTTCTCTGACATTGTCCGTAGTATCAAGGTACCAACACGCGGAATGAGCTTGACCATGAGTGGCTCGAACAAACGTCTTCTGTCTTCCCTTCGCATACTAATGTATTGGTACTTTTCGGAGGAAATATCGCCCTGACCGGTGTTTGGCAAGCCCCATTCTGCGGTACGTGCACACATGAAGTGTTCTGCAGGGAAACGTCCAGGGTATGCAGAATGCATGGGCTTGGAATCCACACAAAAAACACTTCCGTTGGCTCTGGATAATAAGTTGATGCAAGTGTTACTCCTTGTTGGATTGTTGAAACGTGTTGCAGAGATGAAAGACGGAGTCGATATGAGAACATCGGAACAAAGAGTCCCAACAGATCACGTGTATTCCCGTCCGGCCATTGAACCGTGCACCCACCATCGCCCAGCGAGGAAATACACAACGTGTACTCTGGATGGCACGACGCCTGGAGAGGCATGTTTGGGTAAAGGAGGAAGGAGGAACCTGAATGAACCCATGAACAGGCCTTCGTGCTGACAGTTGACTGTCCATATCGAACAGGACTATGGGTATCTCAATAGATGCTTGGGGCTCTTTTCCTGTTTGTTGTCGAGTGGAAGACAATAGAGAAAGGTTTGAAGGTGTTTGTGCCCACAAAACTGTGCAATTTGATGAGTTGAGACTTGTCGGTCGCAAGCCTTGGGCGCAGGTATCGGCTGTAAAATGGGTCTTCCTCTCTCGGGGACCGGTTTCCTCGGCCATGTATGAACAAGCAATCAGTAAGATCTGAGGCATTTGGCTAGGGAGGACTGTTTTTGTGCTTGACAGCGCCAGATAAGATAAGGGAATACACCGTGTGACACGAGCAATGTTATTATCATCGTCGCCTTTCCTCGCGCGGCACCTTGCACAGACACCCGTTGATTGGCTTCGTCGTCGTTCCCTCAAACCGTATCTCGGTCAACAAACTCAAGAATATTGCGAAAGACGGAAAGTTTCTCGCAACGGCTTCGGACCGTATTGGAAGTTTCCTTGATCTCCAGGACCATGGTTTCGGCAATTCGAAAAGGAACCTCTTCCCTGTCTGCAAGCTCAAGTATTGATCTCATATGGAAGGTGGCCCAGTTCTTATAGCTGTACCTAAAACTCTCATCACCAAGGCATCACCTCAGGCCCCCTTTGCGTCAACTTCTCGTCTTTTATCTCCTCATTCTCTCCATACCCATGCCCTCTATCCCATCTACCTTTCAATCTCCTAACGGCAAATCTACCGATGCCCCAAGTAGTTCCCGCCACCACGGTTCCCAGAATCCCCGTTGGCGCGAGTACAAATCCTGCACCAGACACAAATGTACCGAAGGCGCCAGCCCCTATTGTAGCGACCAGTGACCCAATTGCAACATATTTTGCGTACCTTACGACGCGCCAGAAGATGAAGATCAGGGAGGAGCGTAGAACGCGGAGGAAGGCGCGTGTGCGTCGGGAGCTGACGCCGTTCGCTGTTTTGGGGTCGTAGAGATAGCGTAGATTGGTCTTTGTAGAGGCGAGAGCGGAACGAGAGTGCGCATCTATGGCCCTCTCATTGGCGTCGGAAGACATCCTAGTAGTTGGGGAGTTGGTGATGAAAATATAAATGGTGTGAAATAGTTTGCTCTAGATGTAACCTACAATGACGTCATTCAAGAAAAGCGAACCATGCTCATGCTTCTTCGCGGTCAGAACGTCGCAACAAATATCTATGATGTGCGCATAGTTTTCTTTAAACCATTGTGAGACAATATGACATGTTGGAAGTCGTACACCTGTGCGGTTCCAGTCTAGAATTGGTCTTGGTTGCGAAGTTGCTTTACAGTATGGTCTGAGACAGCAAATGCAGTATTGACTTATGACTGCGCAGCAAAGAAGCTCAAAAAGCTTCCAGCCGTCAAGCCGCTAACGAGACAGAGAGACATGAAACCCCCACCAGCTTCTAGTTCGTTGGGCTCAACCCATTCAGCGAAACCCATCATACAACTGCTCCCTAGATACCCGTTTGTAATACCAAAGAACAACTGGACGACAAATAGATAGAAGAAGTCGGAGTTGACCGCTGCGCCCTTTCCGCCAATATTGCAGAGCAAGTACAGAGGTATAAACAAAACTCTTGCAATGGCTAGCGCAAAGAGAAGGCGAGGACGGTGGGTAAGACGCAACGCAGGTAATGCCGGGCCCGTGCGACCGATAAGATCGCCTAAGTTCCAAAGGAAGAAGCCCAAAGGGATGAATGCCGCAGGTTGAAAGAGGCGAGGTACTTCTGCTGGGTCCCGAACGCTAACAATTTGACTTGAGAAGACTGGATAGAACATGGTGATAGCAAAGGTGAGAAAGACAGCGCCAGCTAGCCAGAAGAGCTTCTTGAGTAGTCTAGTAAGGGGAATACTTTTGCGCTCGTTATGATCCAATTCGATTTCGGACCCATCGTCCTGTAATGTGGGGTTCATTCGCTGCTTCGAGCTGTCCCTGGAGAGGAGATAAAAAAAGGCGACTAGTGTTGCTGCACAGACGACTGTGGCGGTGAGAAAGTAGACGAAGGCTGAAGTGCTCGATTCTTGAGGTCTGCCATCGGTGTGCTGCTTCTTAGGGACGGAGAGGACGGAGATGATTTGGGTTAGGGCAGGCAGGACACCAGCAATGCCCTGGCCGGCCATAATCCCTTGAGTATACTCTTCTCGTCCAAAGCCAGAAACATAAGCAAAAACCCCGTTCTGACACATGCCGGTGGCCAGACTTGCACTGAGCACCATGACCATGAGGAAGGCGAAGTAAATGCCCACTGACACACTTAGAAATAACTTTGTGGATATGGCGAGCAAAGTGAAGACTACAGCATTCAGGGTAAGAGCAGCGATGATACGTTTCGGGTAGTTGGCCCGAGCCTGCAGCTTGGTCAAGACTATCATGGAGCCTAGATTACCAACTGTGGATACGGAGAGAATGGCAGACTGGAAATTGCGGAGGAGGTTGTCGTTTGACTCGAAGCGACGCTGAAAGTATGGAGCTGCTGCCAGGAACATGTTCCTGCAAAGCTGTCAGTATGGTCCTCATAAGTCTCTCCAAGAATTGCTTACCATGCCCACAGCATGGCAACTCCTAGCAGGAGGAAGATGGAGTAGTCGGTCCATGAGAATGCCTGATCTTCTGTGTCGATTCGCTCCCCATCTGGACGCTCTGAGCCTCCTTCTAGAGGCTCATATGATGCTGCTGAGTTTTCTCGCTCGAATATTCCTCGAATGCGTTCCATCGTGTATTGCTGGCGTGTGCTGCTATCGTGTATGCGGTCGTGGATTGATGAGGTGGCAGTCGCGTGCCAAAAGAGAGCGGATGTCTTCAAGGACAACGCGGAAGATTCGGTAGCAGTGATAGACAGGCAGACATGTCTCAGGCTGCTTGAGTCTAAGCAAAGCCCATGATCTTCTCGCGCAGGTGATGTGCAAGGGCAGGGTCGACGCCAGGCCAGCTGACGTCGCGCCAGGTACCGCCTCGGCGCGCCTCGTTTCGGCTGATGCGTGGGATGCGTAATTGCGCACCCCACGAATGCCCCGCCACGCTCTCACAGCTACAACTCAGCGTCATAACAATCCCAAGAGGAAAACGAAAGTCTCCTACAGGAGCTGGTCGTTATAAGCAATCATCCCAGCATTATGTCAAATCCACCACAGACGCTCTCCGTCAAGCGGAAGCGCAATGAAGCACCAGTCGACGCGCTGATATTGGATAATAAGGTCAAGCGCCAGAAGAGCCAGAACCTCGAAATACTGCCAAAGGCTTCTCCAGGCAAAAGTTTCTACTTTCGGCGACTCACAAAACCAAATGACAATCCACAGCAGTCATTAGCACCGCCAACACCAACCGCCGAGCGAAGATTCCACCTTGATGCTTCAACCGGAACTGGTGCAAAGCGCGTGTTCGTAGAAGCAAGGCCTGTTACACCAAATGCAGAGACCACTTCAGGAGGACAGCTTGAAGTTAACGTTCCAGAGCTTGCACCAAGACCAAGCTCCCCACCGCGGAAGAGGCCTGGTGCTCGCAGCGCATTACATCCCACGGTGAACAGATCAACTCAACAGAAACCGCAACAACCTGAGCCCACCGAAGATGACGTCCGCGAGCTGGAAGCTCTTTCCAGGCAACTCGAGAAAGAAGACAACCTCCATATTCCACTTCACTCCCCCTCAAAGCACAAGCCTAAGGCTCCAGCCCAGCGCTTTGCAGACCGTCACCCGGAAAAGGCTGCCGCCCTCGCATCGCAAGAATCCAACGGCGATGGTGACGCCATGGATATTGACACTGACGAATATGTCTACGATACATATATTCGAGAGGCCATAATGCCTGATGCGGACGGAAAACTCCCCGAGCCCGTTGGCACTGTCGGTTTCTTGGTCATTAGGGAGGAGGACGAGGATTGGTGGAACGGCGAAGACGAGAGCGACAAGGAGTTCGATACGGATGATGACGATGAGAATGCTGAGGACTACTACGCGAACGATTACCCAGAGGACGAGCTCAGTGAAGACGATGAGTTTGGGAGAGACGTATATCAAAAGAAGTTCAGGCACGGAAGTGATGACGAGGAATACAATATTGACGAAGAGGACGATGCGATAGGGAGTGGTGAAGATGAGGATGATCTACACTACAAGATGACGGTGCCAAAGGCGCAGAGAGCGGGATATTGGGGAACGTATGGAGAGTGAGCAGTCACTCTGCCAACTATCAGAAGACTCAGCGTCCTTGAGCGATCTAAGAAGATGGCATGGAATTTTCGCCTCCAAACCAAGTTCCCCGGAGGATTTTTAACATTGAGAAGGACCCCAGACGAATTAGTCCACTGTGCCAGCACATGCGCATGTGCTTGAATTACAGCTTACGCAAAGCGGAAGCAGCTTAACTATGGGTTCTGGATCGACTGTGTGAACCAAAAAGTTCCAACATCAACCAAACCATAGGCTTCCGCAAGAAGGGCCATGAAGCTCGCAACAAGAGTCCTAAGTGGCCATTTCTATACTGAAGTATCCCATGCCGGGCAGAGCTTACATTGAGCACACGTACGCCGTAGAATAGCCCGTAGTCACTGAAGTGTTGCTTGGAATGAAAGATTGCAAATCTCTTGCATGCATGAGCGTCTCCCAGTCCGTATTGAGACCCAATATCTGCCCTCAAGTCCAGCTAGACATGTTCGCCTCTACGTTCATGACGACTTTCCAACGGAGCCTGTCGATAACACATCAAATTAAGAATGGAAACTCTCTTCGTTAACGTTACTACCAGAATCTAGAAAATGGGTATCACTTAAACTTCCCAGGCGCAAAAGAACTCCAAGAAGCCGAGGACTAGGCGCACAACAGTTCCCAAGAGACATAGCCATCGAGACAAGTCGATCCTGGAATGGCAACACCTATACATCACAGGAGGTGTATTCCTGCACGCACTTCCTAATTGGCACTCACGCTTGCCATGCTCCCCTTACGCTGTTGACTCATACCTGGCCCCGGTAATTGACCAGGTAGTATTTGTCGCGGACCAGCATTGTTCATACCCATAACACTGGGTCGCCTGCTGCCAGCGCCGCTGTCAAGACCTGCACTCAATGGCTGGCCGAACCCGCCCAAGCCAGCACTCTGTGGAAAGTGTTCACCGTTCGCACTCATCGGTGCACCCATCATACCAAGAGCCAACCCTCGTCCAGTGCTCATTCCATCAGCGCCGGGTGTCAATCCTGAGTAAATAGATCCACCACCGCTGGGAGGAGCACCGAGTGCAGAGCGTATCATGCCTTTCATGCGAATGTACTGGTATTTTGAGCGCTGTGAGATATGTGTGTATGATGCTAGTGGACGAGGATGGTGGCGTGCAAGCGCGGCCATAATACTATCCTTTTCCTCATCGGAGTCGACAGCGCCTGAGGGCTCGAGATCCTCTGGGAGTGGCGCATTTGCGTCAATAGCGGCACCTATAATCATTAGTTTACTCGCTCTCATAACACTAGTAGAGGAAACTTACGCTGTTGCTTCGCTTGGTTCTTCTTCTGGTACTGCGCCAATAGCATATCGTACGGCAGACTACGACCAGGCACCGCTCTCTTAAGCCCCATAGAATGACTCTTACACGTCAAGCTTCTCGCACAGAATCCGCCATTCGGCAATGGGACACCGCACTGCCTTTCCACATCCACAGGCCCCTTAGGCTTCGCGCCCTTTTGCTTGGGCTCATCCTTCTTCTTCTTCTTTGCATTTGGCGCCTTTTCCGCATCACCGTCGAGCTTCCGCTTCTTGCCTTTCTTTGCTCCCTCCCCATCAATGACGGTTCCCTTCACAGCCGACTTTCGGGCGCCTATACCATCATCATCTTCGCCTTTTTCTTTCCTAAGAGCTGCATCCTTTGCTTCTTTCGCTTCCTTCTTCTTCTTCAGCTTCTCTTGCTTCTTATTCAAGCAGTCACGAATATGTGTTGCAGACGAGGCGCGAAGAACGGGTCGGCGGCAGTGCTTGCATTGTACAGTGTCGACTTTGTCGTCGAGTGGGCGGCCAGTCGGAAATCCCGCAACCGTCTTCTCATCAAGGGGATTGACGATAGGCGACGTAGTCGAAGCAGAAGAAGCCTTGTTCTCAACATCTAGTAATGTGTTAGACAGACGAGCCTAAAAAGTAGCAAGCATCACAAAGACGCGTGCAAAGACAAATCCTACTGATTGTATCGCTCTCTTTCCAGTTGCCAGCTATTGACGGCTTCGGTACTGGTTTCTTGATCTTCAGTGTGATCTTCTTTTTCTCTGGGCTTATAACATCTTTGACAGCGTTCGAGTCCAAGAGTCCTGCCTTGGGAGACGAGGCCGCGGCGGGAGGGGCTGTAGCACATTAGCTCTGTGTGGAGGAGGGGTGCGGCAATGCGAGCTCACCCTTCCGTGCTCCATTTGCGGCCATGCTTAGGGCACTATCGCGTCTGCGGAGTACTTCGGTGGTAGTTTAGTCGCGAGATTCGAATCGGCCGAGTACGACAAGAATAATAGTAATGTCGATAATGCGCAGGCTGATGAGATATCGGGACGTTGTGATGCGTTCATTGCATTGATGCCTTCTCTGGAGGCCGCCAAGCCAATGCCACGCTAACCGAAATCGGAGATCGGAGTAGATGCAAGAACGTTCAGTGAAGAATCACGATCTCCTAGAACATGGGATGTGGAGTTATTGTGCTTCTATTGCCCATATCAATCTTGAGAAGGGAGGTGAGTAGATAACAAGTGCTTTGGTAAATAATTCACTCGATTAAATGTACAACGTTGAAACGCTCATCCCAATGCTAGATATCATCCGCACCACGTTGAAAACATGGTATCCAGTACACTTTCTCACAAATCCCGTCCAATATCGTGAAGACAGGCAGGTGAGAAGCCGACCATACCAAGGTACCCAATAACACCATGCAAGCCGTCTAATGGGTTTTGGACGCCTGAGTACCTGTCCAAACTCCAAACAATGCACCGTACTATGTATGTACATGTTATGAGCACCAACGCTCGTGATAAGAAAACTCCGAAGTATCGCCAAAATGCACCTCGTAAATCATTGCGAGGTCCCCATACTTGACCTCGCGAGCTGTTCTTGATTAGCCACCGTGTGTGACTTTCGTAGAATCTGGGCAATCTGGAGAATGCCCGTTTGTCACTTCTTAAGCGCCTGTCTTGTTCACGAATACGCTTTCTTAACGCTTTCCTTTGGCCTTGGTAGTCTTGGCATACTTCGCTCTCGCTTTTCTCGGTGGCTCGTACTCCTCGATGTGGTTATAGCCGTGCTCTTCCCGCATGATGCTGTTAGTCCAGAGCAGGCAGCGCTCCTGAGATGTGTTTTTGTCGACATAGGTCTTGTTCCTTGTCGAAACGCGAGTCGTTGTCTCTTCCTCCTCCTCTTTCGTGTCTTCTTCTTCTGCTTCGAGATGTTTCTTCATCTTGAGCATATATTCAGCGATTCGGTCGCGGTAAGCTTGCAGCTCTTTGCGGAGAACCCGCTCTCGTAGGCCACGTTCGTCCAGCCAAACCAATAGGTTGTCAATATCCTCAGGATCGTCATAGAAGGCCCAGTCGGTCGATTTATGAAGATGCGTTGCACCTTCTTCTTTCTCCTTTCGCTGCGGTATGGTAAAACCAAATCGCTGCATATCATGTGATAGGGCAGGTTCCTCAAGATTAGGTTGCAGTTCGTACTCATCTGGGCCTTGCACCCAGATACGGCCGTTGGCGTAGCCGTACTCTGCTGTAGAGCTGGTCGGCACACCTCCGAATGGCATTCCGTTGTGCTCGAACCAATAGTACTTGTTGAGGAAGCGATCCTTTCCAAGCATCTTGCTACGGTGTACCAGGGTTTCACGAAGATCATCGTCGAGCTCGTTGATGTTAGCCTCACATTCCTTAAGCTCGTCCTTTTTCTTCTCGATAGCATCCAAGAGCTTTTCCCATTCCTTCTGCTTCTTAGTCTTCTCTGCTTCTGCTTTGGCCTTCTTGGCCTTTTCTTTCCTGGCTTCATCGGCGGCTGCCTTGCGCTTGTTCTTGTTTGTGTGGCGGGTCTTTCGATTAGCAGCTGCCTCGGAGTCATTGCCCTCAACATCAGGAGCTTCCTTGACATCTTCAGTAACGCTCGACATGGAGATGTCTACATCATCATTCTCCTTAGTGTCAGTTGGCGATGCAGGAGTATTCGCAGGCAAGTGGATCTTGCGCTCGAGGTCAAGCTTGAAAAGCTCATCGGCTCTTGACACAGCATTAGTGTACCGTCAGTAGGGGTGTTCTCGCATGACTTACAATTCTTTCCGCTTTCGCTGGAACTCAATCTTTTCTTTGCGAAGACGAGTCATTTCCTGAGCTGCAGCAATCAGCTGATCACGGAATGCTTCGGTGGCGACAGTCAGCCTCAGGATGATCTCAAGCGCCGAGATACGGAGGTTAACGTCAAGATTGATGTAGTTGACCGTAATGCTCTCAACAGAGGGCTCTTCCTCAGGCGGGACAAGTTCAGCAAGAATTTCGTCACAAGCATCTTTCTGGACAGGGTCGAAAGACAAGCGATGTAGAAGGGCAACGACGATTGATTGCCAGCCTCCCTCTCGAAAATTCCGGATCTTGCATTGCTCGACCCAATCGAACTCCGCAACAAATTCAGCAGCTCTGTGGATCTCTTTCGGCGGTTCGGGAGTAGGGGTGCGCTGCTTAATGATCTGCTGCGCTTCGGATTTCCTTAGACTGCTGCGTGTTGTACGAACAGGGGGCTCCGGCTCCGGTGTTGGAGTGGATTCTCGGCTTGAGTCTTCTTCCTCTGAATCATCTGACTCGGCCAGCTTGGGAAGAGGGGTCTGGATCTTTCCAGAGCTGCTCACAATTTGTTTCAGTACGGAGCAGTGAACCTCCACGAACAGCTCGCACTCAATTTCCTCCGACGTGAATCGCATAGCGTTGACAAAGTCGTCGAATGTAAATGAGTCAAGCATGTAGATTGTATCGTGAACATTGAGAGTGTCCCAGGTGCACAATAGTGGACCAAGGCTCTTCATCAATACACCCGTTTTCTTGTCCTCTGCAGGCGCTTCAGCACCCTCAGGAACGTCATCAGAAAAAAACTTCAGAGGTGGACGAGTAGTGGCGAGACGTGGCAGCTTGATCTCCAAATCCTCACACGGGTACTTGACTGGTTCAAATGGTCTCGCGAGAGGTGCTGCTTCTTGAGGTTGTGGAGTAGCTGATTGCTGCTGACCCGAATGATGGGGAAAGCTAGTCTGAAACGGAAAATTCACGGGCGGGCCGCTCCCAGGTGGCGGCATATGGTGGACGATATTAGCAAGGTGTGGTGGCAATGGTCCCCCAAACTGAGGCGGGTACACGAGCGGAAGCTGAGGTGGAGGCCCGCTATTGTAAGGCATTGGTGGTGCACCAACAAGGTACGGTCGAGGAGGCCCGTTCACTGCTGCAAATGGAGGTGGTAGTCCATGCTGATGAGCGTACGGTGGAGGATTGGCGGAAAAAGTCACGAAGGCAGGCTGCCCTTGTCCATGTGCCTGAAGTTGTGGCCTGTGTCCGTTGATATGGGGTCCATGACCATTTGGCGCATGCTGTTGGTACCCTTGTTGCAGTGTTGGACTGATGCCGTTAGCGAAGCCTGCATTCAGGATTTTCTTCTGGGCTAAGACTGCGTCCCTGGTCTTGTTGTCTGGGATCTTCGTTGGGATATCGTAGCGTTTTGCTAAGCTGTCCTTGACCATCCAGGGGGCACCTATCCACGGATCTCTCTTCACAGTATTCCTTAAGAACTGTTTGAGAATGAGTTTCGAGTAAACCTTCCTGTCCCGCTGAAGTTCCGAGGCCTTGTACTTCGTAATAGATTCGCCGTTGTCGTCCATAGTGATGACGTAGGTGTACGAACGGACCGAGTCATCCATAGACTGGCCGGTAAACATGCTATGAAGTCGGCTGTTGTCAGTTACATCGGTGATCTTTCCATATCGGCGCGAGTTGTCGCCTTCAATAGATACACTATCGCCAACCATAAACAGTTCTTTGAAGTGCTGCAACGAAGTCAGTAGAAGCTCCATAAATGGGGTCGTTTCTGTCCACATACGTCGAACACGTTGTTCACTAAAGGCAAGTTAGTTGTGATCTACCAGGGGAACGGGGGGGGAACGTACCAAGGTCGTCCATGCGGGGTGTAGTTCGGAACTGAACATAGCGGAGCACAGGTGACCTTAAGCCATCGGGAAAGATGCTATTGATCTCTTTTGAAGCTTCCGTCTGCACGGTTGTTACCTCATGACCGCCGTTGACCCTTACTGACGCGGAGCCTACCTCGCTCTCCTTGGCTTCGAAGAAAGTGTAGTTGGAATGTCCAGTCGATTCGCATGTGAATGATTTCTGGTTTGGCGTCAGTCACTGGTGTGAAGCAGGATGAATAATCTAATGGGTATTCTTGCCTGTTGGTAGAAGTCGTAGCTGTATTGTGTTAGCCACCTCCATTCTCCTGACGTCACTTAGTGGAAGTCTTACCGGCGGAGGTATTTCTCATAGTCCATAAAGACTTCTCCAGTCTCTTCAATGACCCACACCTATCCAACGAACTTAGCATGTATCTTCTGATATTCAAGAGCGATTGTGGTGTACCTCAGTGCTGTCATCGAGGAATTTCGGGAGAGATTCGAATTTGACGGGTTTGCGCTTGAAGAGCACCTAAATTGCTGTCAGTAAAAGTTCGTGTACACATCGCGACCCATCAAAGTACCATATTGCCCAGCGTCTTAGCTCATAAGACAGTTTGATGTTTGAACTACCGCGTCGCAAACTTTCGGAAGTGTCGCGTTGAAGTTGTCGCGTTCTCTGCCCGTATCGCAGGCGGCTTTTGGCGATATGTTGGGCCAATGACCCCTCCGGTGGGCGGTTGAGGCAGATGGGAGGTCCTCCACGCGCCAGAGGGGGTCCTAGGAAAAGTTGTCGCACTTGTCGGAGGTCCGAGTAGTGTTCCGAGACGCGTCAAACAGTTCCGAAAGCGCGTGGAAGCAATCTATGCTTGAAGTCTGAGAGGTTGAGAGAATGCTCGTTGAGGAGGTGGGCGGGAGAAGCGAGGGAAATAGAGAGAGAACTGTCAATGGGGAGAAATCCAAGTGGAGGGTAAGTAAGTAGGGCCGTCGTCACTTGGCGCGCTACCATACTTCATTCGGATCAGCACCCTCCTCTTCACACGCCGATGCTGTGCACTCAACCACCGCTACAGCATCGGCGTATTTGGACTCATTTTAATCGTCAGATTGAGTCTGATCAGCCTGCAGAGATGATGCATCGCTCTAACGATATATTACGAATGTGGTCCATTATCAGAATCAGGTTGAAGGTTGACAGTGAGGGATGCTCATACCTGTAGGGCCCCGAGCAAACAGCCTGACCCACTTGTCCTGGACGCAGCCCCTTCCAAGGCGCGCATCGAGCCGCACATCAATGACCAAACTTCGGAATACTCAAATTCGTCATCTTTCATGGACCTTTACAGCATCAGAGTCACTCCAGGTCTATTATTCGTCGTCTTTACTTCCGTTGTATAGACAAACTCCACTTATCACTGAAGACCTCGGAGTGTCCACCTCACAGGGTGCGCCTGAACGGTGCCCACCTTAGAAATACTCTCTACATTCTCAACCTTCAGACTTCTTGCTGCAATAAGCTTACCTTTTCGATTTCATATGGGTGCATCTAGGAGAGTAAATAGGCATGTTTCTGGTACATTGGGTACCAACGTGTTCTAAAAGCGCCGAAGATAGCAACAGAATAATAGGTCGAAAATGTTGACGCTCCAAAGAATGTCAAATTGACTTTGTGATCTACGAGTCGAAGTATACAACTAAGAAGCCCACCCAGCTGCCCACTACACCAATGGCTGAGTATGAACTCGTGAACATGAGTGGAAGGAACTCATACTGGGCTCCAAATATGATACCATGAACTAAAGAGCAGTACACAATGAGCGGAATTGAAAGGGCAATGTAGAGTAACGAGAAGCGATCTAGTAGGAAGATTCGCGGTTGAGGGGATCTACACTTGGTCAGCTACAGTTTGCTCGATGATGCACTTAACTTACGCTGGTGCAAGTCTATCAAAAGCCAGAAGGAAAAGTACAAGCCAAAAGATGGTGTAAACTGTTTTCACCGGGAACTCGGCTGCTGTGAACAGAAGTGGGAAGAGTGACACATGGCCAGCGACAGCCAAGGGCCGGAAAGCGCCAAAGTATCTGCGGTCATGGAGCGCAATCAAGCTAAATGGAATGATAACAAGAAGGATCGCTTTCTCATGAACATGCCACCCAAAGAGGAAGGAGGCATAACCGCAAAGTGTGACCGCACCAACAAAAGCTTCCCAGGTTGGCTTGTACAAGAGTCGGAGTAAGACGGGCTACATGATGTTAATAGAGATGTTCTCCCCCGAGTAGATAGTATACGTACTATCTGTGTACCGAGAGTGAGGACGAAGCATGTCAACGGAACTACATCAGGAAGCACAGCAAACGACGTGTCTCCCACGAGCCCTCGAGTGACACTGTTAACAGCGTCACGATCCACGTGCAGTCCAAGGCGAGGCGCCACTTTTTTAGTTAGCAAAGATAAGTAAAGGACGGAAACGACATACAGTAGATCAGCACTCGATCAGAGAACGAGTACATGGCCCAGACGTTTGGTGCCCAGTAAGCGTGGCACAGCCCTCGAGAGAACGGGAATAAACGACGGAATACTTGTTCGAGTTGACCCCATAATGCGAATGGCCCGAACGCACCGATGAAAACTAGAATGATGCCTACACCGAGCTTGATGCAGTTAACGAAGCGGATACTGAAGTACGGGAAGGCCGATCTCTGCCCTAAGCAATATGCGCGGAGGAGGTAGACGAAGTATGCAGGTGCAAGGTACAGGTAGATGTGCTTGAAGCAGAGCAAAGCAGCAAATAAAATACCAGACAAGAGTAGAGTTGAGTCATTGCGAGCGAGAACCATTGACAGTACTAATATACCGTAAAGAAAGCCATTGTACTGAAAATGGATATGGTCAATAATGAGTAGGCCTGGTGAGAGCAGCACAGAAAGTGCGGCTGCATGCGCAGTAGTCTTGGATTTGGAAGTCTTCACGTAACTGTATAATGGTCAGTTGGAGCAACCGTGGGTTTGAAAGTACAAGTACAGGTGCAATGCATAGACCAAGACCAGCTCGGTAAGGATCACAGTCGTGCGTTGAAAGTAGACAGTCTGCCAACTGTCATAGCCCAGGGCTTTCACATGTAGCATCCCAGGTTCGACATATGCAGCAACTTGAGACAAGAGCCATTCAAAGTAGGCGAAGAAGGGTGGATAGTCCAAGGTCCATTCAGACGTGTTCTGTAAATGGTATTAAGATGATGTCTCCAGTGGCTTCGAGGTGTTTTGTCTCTCTCACTTCGTAGTACCATTCTTTGATAGGCAGAGAATGGGTCAAGGCTAGCCAGTTGCGGTGGACCTCGAAGTCGGTTGACTTGCTGGGGAAAATGGTCAGCATGCAGGGTGATGTCAAATCCGAATATTCGTGATCAGACATACTAGGCAGGAAAAAGCAGCACCTTCAATGCCGTGGCCACAATGGCGCACTGGGCGATTGATGGATACAGTTCGGACATGGGGACAACGATGGCGGGTTGATGCACAATGGCAAGAAGCACAGATTGGCAAGAAAGGCTCGAAGTCAAGGTCACGTGGCCTTAGCGAGCACTCGACGCTGTGGCCAGGTCGGCACAAGCTGTGTCACTTGTGCCAAAGGAACGCGTCAAACTACAGAACAAGCAAGACGTGGCTCCTAGGGCTACGCAAACACACGGCAAAGCAAGATATGACGGCATCCACGGCTCTCGAGTTGACAGTTGACGTCTCAGGAGGCGCTGAGTGTTTGCTCGGCGGCGATATACGTCCAATGGCCATTGGGCTGAGAGGCCGGCCCACGTGAGAGCGTTCCTCTTCGGTCCCATGAAACGACGCGTCGAACGGCTGTTCGCTAGGGTCGCCCTGGCGCCTGGGACCGGAGCCGCAGAGTGCATTGGACTCCGCCAGGCCTGCCGACGAAAAAGGGACGACGGCCGTGTTTGCTTGCTGGAGAGATGAGCAGGCGGGAGGTCTAGTCAGGGACGGATTCGGCGTTGCTGCAACCACCCGCATAGCTGGGGGAGGAGGGTCAGCCGCATCGTCAGTCGCACAAAGCAGCACCAGCGCCAGGCACCACGACGTCGTGTCGCTGCAAGCAATGCGACGCCACATTGTACAGGCGTCTATGGCCCTAGACAGCTGCAGAGCGACGGCGCGGGTGTTGATGGTTTGTGCGATTCAGGTGGATGGCATGCGCGTTTAAAATAGGCAGGTACGCCTTGCCGCATCCGGCCGCTTCATTTGCGCCTGCCTCCTGTCTTGCCCTGCTGCTAGCATTTCTCACCACTTCTCTTCTCTCTCCCACCTCGACACCAGGTCGCCATCCCTCTTCTTCGATCCGTTCGCTCATTACCTAACTTTCTCCCTGCGCCGAGGTTCTTGACAAAGCTCGCCTCTTTGCACCATTCGTTATTATTGTTCGCTCTTTAAGTGTAGGCAATCCACAAAAACAAGCCACTGCCGTTTGTTCTTCTGCACACTGCAGCACCGCACTATCTAATCGCCTTCTTTGCGACCATTACTACGAGCGTGGAGCTTCTGCTTGTATCGATAATCATCTGCCTGGACTTTATTGGCCCAGCTTGAGCGTCCTGCTTGCGAGCGACTGTATTGACTCGAAATATTTGCAAGCGACCCAGCAGTCGGGCTTCTTTGACCTTCTATTCGGCGTCATCCGCCCTGTATTAAGTGCCCACCTGCCATTGTGCTTTTGGATGTACGTTTCTCTGCGCTCCTTGCGCCACCCAACACCGAGGGTCAAGACGCTAAAACTGCACAGATCGCTCTACACGTTTTAATACAGAACCCTATCCTTCTCATCTCCTGCGGCCACTCTGCAACCGGTTGCATCTTGACCTTCTGCCCTACATATTTCGCCGTCCGGTCCTCTGAGTCCCGGACGCAATAATACACCGTCACCACGGCTGTTCTATCTCAAAACGCGCGGGACAGCTTCAGTCTGCCTCCGCATCTACTCGGCATGCAGCAACACGAGGGTACCCCCAATGCCCCCAGCGGCCCCCGTCTTCAGACGAGCTTCCAGAGGCAGATGAACGGTGGCCACCATGGCTTCTCCCATGGCGCCTTTGCTACAAACCACCAGGGTTATGCCGACAGACATCCCGAAAGATCAACCAATATGTCGATCAACACTGGCAGGCTCGCTCCAGGCAATCAGAATCACGCCGACTTGCAGACTCCTGGAACGGGATTTGACATGAACTTCACTCCTCTTCTGCCTTCGCAGCTGCTGCTTGGCAGCCCTTTCCAACCAGGTTCCCCCTCGGCTTTTGCTTCCCCACAGTTCCAGAACTTCGCCAGTTTTGCGGGTCAGAACCAGTCGCAGCAGCAAAATCACCACCAGAACCAGGTTGGTAGCCCATTGCAGCAGCCTCTTTCGCCTCAGTTGTACCAGGGTCTCGTGTCTCCTACCAGCATGAACGGCCAGGGCTTCTTTGGCGGTCCACAGTCGCCGACTGGAGGATTTCCTGGTTATGGTGCGCAAGGTTTGGGTGGACTCGGTTCCTCCATGCCTATTGCCCCCGGTCTAGTCTCTGGCACTAGCAGAACCGTGTATCTAGGCAACATTCCCCCTGAGACCTCTGCAGAAGAGATTCTCGGCCACGTAAGAAGTGGCCAGATTGAATCCGTTCGGCTCCTGCCAGACAAGAACTGTGCGTTCATCTCCTTTTTGGACAGCAGCTCTGCAACCCATTTCCACTCCGACGCAATCTTGAAAAAGTTGTCGATCCGGGGCCAAGACATCAAAATTGGATGGGGAAAGCCTTCGCAGGTTCCCACGTCTGTTGCTCTGGCCGTGCAACAGTCAGGAGCTTCTCGGAATGTTTATCTCGGCAACCTACCTGAGGATGTCAGCGAGGACGAGCTTCGTGAGGATCTTAGCAAGTTTGGTCCCATCGATACTGTCAAGATTGTAAGGGAGAAGGCTATCGGGTTCGTTCACTTCTTGTCTATTGGTAATGCAATCAAGGCTGTCGCACAGCTTCCCCAAGAGCCCAAGTGGCAGGCTCCTAGGCGTGTCTACTACGGCAAGGATCGCTGTGCATACGTCTCTAAGACTCAGCAGCAAAATGCGGCACAGTACCTCGGCATCGCGCCCGGATATGCGCATGTCCTGAATGGCGCAGATCGCGATATGATCTCTAATGCTCTTGCTCAGCAGTCTGTGGCCGCAGCTGCCGTGGCAACCTCAGCTGGTGGTGTCAACAACTTGGGTAACAGAACAGTCTATCTCGGAAACATTCACCCCGAGACCACGATTGAGGAAATTTGTAACGTTGTTCGTGGTGGACTTCTTCACCACATCCGATACATTCCTGACAAGCATATCTGCTTCGTTACCTTCATTGACCCTACCTCGGCCGCATCTTTCTATGCTCTGAGCAACCTTCAGGGGTTGATGATCCACAACCGCCGTTTGAAGATCGGTTGGGGCAAGCACTCCGGTGCTCTTCCTCCTGCCATTGCTCTCGCTGTCAGCGGTGGTGCTTCCCGAAATGTGTACATTGGTAATCTTGACGAGTCCTGGACTGAGGAACGTTTGAGGCAGGATTTCTCCGAGTATGGCGAGATTGAGTTGGTCAACACTCTTCGTGAGAAGAGTTGTGCCTTCGTCAACTTTACCAACATTGCCAACGCCATCAAGGCAATCGAGGCTGTCCGTGGTCGTGATGAGTACAAGCGGTTCAAGGTCAACTTCGGCAAGGATCGCTGTGGTAACCCTCCACGTCAGATGAACAACAACCAGGTTCACGCTCAACAAGCTGGTAGCGATGGTGTGCAGTCACCGTCTCCTATCAACGGACTGCATCCCAACCGCGCCGGTCAATCCGTGTCACCAACTGGCTCAGGCGCTCCTGGCTCAGGCGGCAGCACCAATGGACAGTTTCCTTCCGTTCAGGCACCTGCTCCTGGCAACATCTTGAACTCCGGCAATAACAATCCCTTGATGATGTACCTTCAGGCTCAACAGCAGCAGCAGCAGCAACAGCAAGTCGAAGCGAGCTTCCAACAACAGCAGCAACAAACTCAACAGCAACAACAGCAGTTCCAGTCTCCACAGGCCGCATTTTACGGCGCGGATTTGAATTCCACGCCACAGCCGCATCACTCGCACACGTCGCACAATAGCACTTCGAGTTTTAGCCTCATAAACGGATCTTCGAGCGGCAATGGTTCTGGTGCAACAACTGTTGGCGGTCTTCTGGCTCCTTCAAACTTGAACGCTCGTGCGCAGCACTCTCGCGCGGTAAGCCTTCCTGCTTTCACCCAGGGTCCGTTCAACCATTCCATCCAGCAAACCCAGGCACCCCAGCAGAATTCTTTCGGCAGCCTGAGCTCTGGTATTGGGGGTTTCGGCAGCGGAAACGGTGGTTATGGGCTGGCCATTCAGGGTGACGGTGGTCTTCCCGGATGGGCTGAGGAGGAAGTTGGTGCACAGTAAAACCATGTTCAGTCTGAACTTTGGGCCTCTCCTTCATTGTGCGATACTTCTCCACTTATCACATTTAGCTCCTGGCTATCTTTATTTTCATTTACACCTGTCTTTCATTTTGCATCTACTTGGTCCAGGGATCTTGGTTCGGCGCTCACAATCTCATTGGATAACTCTTTGTAATCTGAACGCGTGTTTTTGGATTGTTCCGCTTATCTTTGCCCTAATAACTTGACCCTTCAACCACCTTCTTTTTTTCACTTTTTCGAAGCTGTTGTAGTTCTAGATACCTGTAGGGATGGGCAATGGGAGGAACTGTACGGACCCGGTATGAGGTGCTTAAGGAGATGGGATACGAGTGTGGTGATAGAGAATAATATGCTATAACACTACGCTACTTGATCGCTTTGTTTATGTGACGTTTAAAAGGATTCGTCGCTTGCCCGTGGACACTTTAGCTCTACGTGTATGTCGGCAAGTGCGTTCTGATCATGCATTTGATTGTTCTCCCACTACACGAAAATGATGACGTTGGGGCAGAATTACGTGCTCTGAACGACGTCCAGAGTTTCCACTTCGTCTCAGATGTCTGTGATATTGGCTCTGGATTTGAGTGCTTTGACTCTCAGGTGGAGCATCCCGATGATTGAAGTAGGCTTTGCAGTCGAGCGTTTTCGGCGTACAGGAAACTGCTTCGAGCTCATATTCTGAGATGTTTCAAGCTAACTCGGGCATTCCGCACACATGGTAGTGTTGTGTTATTGTTGAGTCGATCGATCCAATCTTATAATGGATGTCTCTCAACCCCTGAGTCGTAGAACCTCACACCACATACGTACAGCTGCATCCTTTTCTTGAACACCCTTCACGTCCTCTGGAGCCATCATGACCTCTTTGATTTCAGAGCGTCCCAGGTCCCGCCCGTCTTTTATTCTGGCCCAACAGTCCCGAATAACGGCCTGGGCGTAGTCAAAATCCACCTTTGGCTCCTCATCGATCTCCATAGCTGTGCCGTTCTCTCCTTTTGATTCCGGAGGGGTTTCATCAGAGATGTCTCCCCCTACTATTGTTGTGATACAAACAACAACGCCTGGGGACTGCACAGCACCTGACTGCGGTCCCTCGCGTGTGGCACGCAGTTCACCAATTTGTATCGTACATAGCCCCCCACTATACGTTGTGCCCTGCTGCACAGAGAGTATATGCCTTGCACTCCATAGCGCAGCGGACTGGTGCCTCACAAGCGCCGAATACATGTCCTGCTGCCTGACAGATATCGATGCTACTGTGCCTTGCTGGCCCGGTGGCTGAGTGCAAACATATGTGCGGTTCGAGGACAGCGCTGTGAGGTGCAGTAGGTGTTGGTATGTATGCGCGAATTGCTTTGGCTTGCCTTCTGAGTCGGTTGAGGGCTGGTAACCGTGAGGGAGGGTGTCGCGAAAGGCGCGGTAGGAAAGGGACCAAAGGTTTTGACGTGTCGTGTTTTGGAAACTTGTTTCTACGCCTTGCACAAGTGTTGAGACGGTGGAAAGGGAGGTGTCGAGGCTTGTGGAGACGTTGGGGACGTAGTAGAGCCTATGTAGAAGTCAAGCATTAGCGCTGGCTACTTTCAAAGAGCGTTGTTGTCTGCGGGCAAGCCTCGAGAACCGTCAGGTCGGCTCATAGAGGAGTACTGCTGTCTCCAGTCTCACATGATAGCTTGAGAGAATAGGAACTGAGGGACTGGACTGACCCGCTGTATTTCATTTTGGGGTTGCTTGTTTGGCTGCGTATCTGCGTACTAGAGAAATGTCGCGCGTGAATTCCAACAGCTAGAGCTCATACAATTGATGTTCAAAGATAGGGACTACGGTTTATTTTGGATACAAGAGGCACGTTGTACCAGAACTCAATCACTTCCGGTGCGGAGCAGGCTTGGTGTTGATAGGTAAAAGCGACAGCTCCGACTTATGCAGGGATCTCCTTGCTAGTCTCGGAACTTGCGCGTCGACATCTCAGCCCTATGCGAATCCCTCGCTGACTTCTAAGGCCTACCATGCCTCATCATGGAGTTTCATACTTCATCTCACACACTTTTCCTCTTTCTTCGGACTTAGTTGTTTCTTTTATTTCTTCAATCTCATGTTTCAGGCCTATATGATAGCATTGCATTGCACACCCATTCCGCTCGTTCCGACCCTTCGCTCTGCACACTATTATTTGAATAATTGACGCTTGTTCTGCTATTAGACCCTCTTTCATACACCTGTAGATGTCCTGTCTTTAGAAGGTCCTTACTTGATAAATGCTTATTGCAGCTACAATGAGCCCTGTTGTACGCCGCACCGTCGTTCTCTGCACAGCCGCAGTTCTCCTTTTCCTCGCCTTCCGCCAGCTCAGCACTCGAGTGGAGCTTCCCTCCCCAACCTTTACATCGTCCAGTCGAATCGAAAACCCAGTGAAATGGAAGGATATACCTCAACGCCATCCCATCACCTCCATCATACCTCTGCCGACAGGCAAGCCCGTACCCATACCCAGAATACAACATGAATTCGGGATAGAGACGCAGCACAACAAGGCAGAGAGAATGCGAAGGCAGAATGTTGTGAAAGAGACTTTCTTACATACCTGGAAAGGATATAGGCAGTATGCATGGCTACAGGATGAGGTAACTCCCGTAACTGGTGGTTACAAGAACGAATTCGGGCAACGCGGCGCTACATTGGTTGATGCTTTGGATACACTCATCATCATGGGGCTAGAAGAGGAGTTTGAAGAAGCAGTAAATGCAGTGAAGAAGATTGACTTCACGACTGCAGGCATTCAACGTCTAAATGTATTCGAAACAACCATCAGGTATCTGGGAGGTCTTCTGAGCGCATACGACCTGAGCAACGGAAAACATCGTACATTGCTTAAGAAAGCCACTGAGTTGGGAGATATGTTGTATGCGGCATTCGATACATTGAATCGAATGCCAATCACACGTTGGGACTGGGAAACGTGCGTTACGCCTTCCCTATGTTTGACATAAGGCTGACAATTTCAGTGCTGCACTTAGTGGTTTCCAGGGAGCCGAATCACAAGCACTTGGGGCCGAAATAGGGTCACTGAGTCTTGAGTTTACCCGCCTTTCCCAGCTTACTGGAGATCCAAAGTATTTCGACGCCGTCCAGAGAATTTCTAACATACTAGAAACACATCAGAATCGTACGAAAATACCGGGACTTTTTCCGGTTCTCGTGAGCCCACTTCGTGAAGAGTTTGATGTAGATGAAACTTTCACTATGGGCGGAATGTCTGATTCGCTGTATGAGTACTTTCCGAAGCAGTACCTGCTCCTCGGTGGGCTCTCGGAGCAGTATCGAAAACTTTACGAGAACGCCATCGAGCCTGCGAAAGAACATTTATTCTTTCGTCCTTTAATCCCTCAGGCCCAAGAGATTCTCATATCTGGTAATGCACGAATCAGCTCAGCTGGCTCCATCAAACTTGAGCCAGATGGCCAACATCTTGCTTGCTTTGCAGGGGGCATGGTCGCTCTCGGTGCGAAGATATTCAATCGTACCGATGATTTAGATGTTGCGCGCAAGCTTGTGGATGGCTGCATCTGGGCGTACGACTCTATGCCAACAGGTATCATGCCAGAGGCTTTGCGAGTGATCCCATGCTATGGCGAGGAGGATTGTACATGGGACATCAAAAAGTGGCATGCCGCTGTCAAGTATTCGCATTCTGCTGACTACAATACGCTGCAATGGGACGTTCCCGACATCATAAAAGCAGATGGTCTACAGCCTGGGCTCGCAAAGATTGGTGACCCACGGTATTTGCTTCGGTATATCAACTCCCTTAACGAATCTACCCATATTCACTGACAATTTTGTAGACCGGAAGCCATCGAGTCAATATTCATTCTCTACCGGATTACCGGAGATCCTGCCCTACAAGATGCCGCCTGGCGCATGTTTGAAGCCATCAACAACGCCACACGCACTGACATTGCACACTCAGCCATCGCAGACGTCACCATACCTCAAGGGGAAGAGACTCAAAAGCTGGATCAATGCGAGAGCTTCTGGCTGGCGGAGACACTGAAGTATTTTTATTTAATCTTCAGTGAGCCGGGACTTGTGAGTCTGGACGAATATGTATTGTAAGTACATTTCCGCATCAAAATACCTGTGAGAATGAAGCTAATACTTGTGCAGTAATACCGAAGCACATCCACTGCGCAGGCCGCAGGCTTAGCTTCAATAGATTAGACACTTGGCATTATCGCACTGATTTAGAGGACATTCTTGCTGCGGCTAATATTTGTAGAAGGATGGAGAACACATGGTCAAGCTCACAGTATATCTATACACGTGAGGCTTCGTAGGGAGGAAAGCAGATAAACAGTGCTAGGGAACGGCATTGAAAGCACAGCTGCGCATTTGGTTCTCAGTTGGACTACAATGCTAAAGACACCGCCGTGGTGAACGGCTTGATATGTAGTCTATTCAATTCGTGCTACACAGATAATTGACATAGGAGCGTTTAATCATGCATCTGGCGTCGTTTGGGTGGCGGAAACGCTATTTATTGACGATTTTCAGCACTTGATGCTCACTCTGCTCGTCAAGTCACATATTAATAATGTTTACAAAAACTCGATACATGTTCTCGTAATCCACACGGCGATTTTCTGAGAACACGTATGTGGACGATGTATATGCAAGGCGTTAACCCGGTGGAAGCAAGTGTTCTGGTTCCCGGTGAGCATCTGGCTGACTCTGCCCGCTACGTTGACAGATACTCAGAAACCCCCAACATAGTATCATTGGCTTGGCTTCTACCACCTTCTAATCACCTTTGGGAGTCTGACACGTGAGATGAGGTTTGTTTGTCAATCCGGGACCGCCCTTGGCGACTCCACTTCCTACAGGTTGTCCGAACCGAAACAGGCAGATCGAAACTAGGATTCTCTAAGACCAGAGATTGAGCGTTGCGACTTCCACTCTGCTCTTCGGCCTATCTGCGCCCTGATCTCATCCAGTGGCCGGACTGTCTGATTGAAGCCGGTGTCGTAAGTACAGACTCATAGACAGCACGCTGATACTTGAAAAAGCCATCATACTTCCAGCCATTGACCTGCACATTGGTTAAAATAACGTACTTGTTTTTAAGTCTACTTGTGCCACTTACGCTGTGATACTAAGACCCCATCGCTCAAACAACCCCATTGCTAAGCTGATTGCGAAAACGTTATATAATAAAGCCCATTGAACGTTCCACCGAGCTTGAGCCACAACCCGCTTCGAAATGGATAATAGCGATGTCAGAGATTGCAGATTGCCTGATACGATGACGACACTGCCTGCGCCAGAGAAACAACCCTGTGTGAGGGATACGGAGATGCCGACGTCGGCTGTCGCTTGAGCCAAAGAGTCGTTTATACCGTCGCCAACCTGTCGGGTCTCAGTATGAAAAGCGTCGTGCTTGAGAGACACTTACCATTATGACACGGTGGCCTGATTGTTGGAGATCCTTAACGTGTTGCATTTTATCGGAAGGTAAGGCACGCGAGCCAAGTACAGGGACATTAAGTGCAGATGAGATACGACTCGCTTCAGCGGTGGTGTCACCCGTTAGCTAAAGAAGCATGTCAGTCTGCAATATAAATCCACTTTTGATTTTTGCTCACCATCGTAACCTGTAGGCCATTATCCAAAAGAGAGCTCACGACTGAGGGAGCTTCGGGCCGGATAGTATCCTGTTGGTTCAGCCGCATATTAATTTATGTGCCAACCGTGCCAACCGACCAAACGTTTTATGATATTTGGACTTACCTGTACAGATAGACATCCGGCATATTGCTTATCGAATGCAAAGTAAACCAAAGATGCCCCAGCAAAGTCTTTCACCGAGCTAGGGAATATGGTGATCTCATTTTCCACCAGAAACGTTGCAGTTCCGATATGAACGGATATCCATTCGCCAGGATAAGCCTCCACGTCACATTTGACCCCTTTTCCAAGTACCTGTGTAAGATTGCGAGTCTTTGATAGCATACTAAGAGCTGTTGATTTTTCGACTTGTTGGGCACCAGACAAGGCCCACTTGAAGACGGCCTTGGCAACGGGATGTACGCGTGCTTCTTCCACCTCTGCTGCTGACAAAAGCCGGTAACACAGCTTCTTGTTGAGCTTCATACCACTATCAAAATGGCAGGAGACAACATTCAGGCGCCCTTCTGTCAGCGTTCCTGTCTTGTCCATGACGACGTGCGTGGCCATTTGAATAGCCTCCATCGTGCTGATGCCGCCGCTTAGGAGTACACCCTGTGCATAGGCGGCGTCTACTCCTGCCATTGCTGCAGAAGGTGTTGCTAGTCCAATACCGCAAGGGCAAGCAGCAGCCAGAACAGTCGTAGCTCTTTCGCAAGCAATCGTAAAGCAGTCCAGAACTGCCAAATGCCAGTTTCGATATGTGGTGAAGGCGAATGCCAGCACCGCCAAAGAAATTACTCCAGAGACGAACACTCGCATAACCACATCGAGGGGTTCAGTCCCTTGAGATCTCTGTTCAGTAGCTGTTGATATACCTTCTATCACTTTCGCAAGAGAAGACTCGCTCTGGTCCTGGCACACGATGACTCTTAGTTGGCGAGACAGTTCTTTGTCCCAGCGAGCAGAAAGTCTCCGATATCCTTGACTACAGGTGAAGATTCTCCTGTGATCGTTGCCTCGTCAATTGCCGAACGCCCTTCTATGATGTAGCAGTCACAAGGTATAATGATGTGCGGCTGAATTAGGATGTCGTCGCCTTTTTGGAGTAAGGATGCTGGCACCGCGACCTAGGATTATTAGCGAACATACACGCAAATTCGAGGGAACACTCACTTTGCTTTGCGAAAACCGATAGACCTCCTTTTCCGCTTGTAATTCGTAAAGGGCAGCTAGGTTCGAGTTGCTTTCTCTTCGAAGCACCGCTTCGAGATACTTCCCGGCGAGGATGACTACTGTCAAGAAGGATCCGGAAGAGGCGTAATGGTCAGTACCTGGTGAGTTTCGAAATACCACATGTAAAGTCGATAGGCAGAGGCCAACTAGGAGCGATAGACTCAAAAGAGTGTCCATGGTGGCAGTCTGTTTGCTTTGCCCTCCCCAGGCTCGTGAGTGTATCGCCCATGCGTCCCAGACTTGGACTCTGAATGCTAGACCAAGAAGTATCCAGGGAATACTAGCAGTCGATATTAATGATGAACGATTGAAAAATGACAAAGCCCCAAGGTATTCGAGAGCAAGAATTATTGATGCACATACGCTCGCGGATGAAATCGCGACACGAAGGTGTTCCAATTCATGAGACTGCCGCAGCCGCTCAATTGTCTCGTCTACGCTCCTCTCTCCCAGTGAAGCATCGTAGCCCACCCCTCGAATAGCCTCCAGCAACCGCTGGGTATCAGTGAGCATAGGATCGTAGGATATACTTGCACGTCCCAACGCCAATGATACGCTCGCTCTGAACACACCATCTAGACTCTCTAACTCTTTTGTAATACTTGATACGCAAGCACCGCATGTCATGCCACCGATACTAATACGAGATGTCCTAAAGTCTGTCTTCTCCTCTCGCTCCATTGGGGCACAGCTACCCCCTTCTTCATCGTCATTGTACTTGATCTGAAAGAAGCGGAAGTCAAATGTGTCGCAGGCCTTGATAAGTCTGTTCATAATAACGGCTGTGAGAACGCAGCAAGCCATGGTTACGGCAGCGAGTTTGTGATTGTAAATTGTGAATATTCGTCAATGTCCACTGGCCCTTCCTGGTTCAACATGCCGGTTGGTGGGTCCACAATGTCTACCCGCCTAGAAAGAGAATGTTACTGACTTTGGAATGGTATGAACCTTCACGATTGTTACCACCCATGAGGGATTGCGTCGGATTATCCTTCCATCCGACCCGATCTTGACTCGTGCGGTAGACTTCTCAATCTCAGGGTCAAGTTTACCGAGAATGTTACCCCACACTCCAGACCCTCCCCCGCAACGAAGTGGGCGATGTCGGGTTATTCGGTGCATTAGGAGCGTGGCACGAACTAAAGTTAGAATAGTTCATGGCGGAGTCTCAGCTTCGGAAGCCGATGATTGGCTCATGATTCCACCCGAGTGGTCCTTTCAAGTGGTGGTAGGACCGAGTCTTCTTAGCCGAGTCGTCGTTGTGTGATGCGTCGGTTTCAGAACACCATGTTACCGACGAAATGGTGGGGTGCATAAAAATCACCGGATATGTCTGAACATCGTAAATGCTCTCATTGTTTCTGACCAGCACTTGATCGGACTACAAGCACAATGTCGAGAACAGCAACAGCTACGGTGACGTCCCGGGGACCCGCTTCGAAGAAGTTGAATGGAGAGAAATCAACCCCTTCTCTTTCTGCGTATGCCCCTGTCGGTGGCTTCCAGTGGAAAGGTTAGACTGCTCTGCAAATGATGCTTGCAATTGTACTTATCGGTATAGATGTTCTGATTCCAAATTCATGCGGCAAAGGAAGTGCCAAACGATACTACCAAAGGCGGACAATGATTCAATATGCCTTCCTCGCCGCTGCTGGTCTTGCCACGTTCTACAAGGTCGATGATCCACGGGCTCGAACAGCTGGTCTGAGTCTTTTGTTCCCTGGAGCCGGCTTTGTCGCTGTTGGCACGATTCCTTCGATATTTGCCCTGGTCTTGACGCTGGCGTCCGTTCCGGTGATTCTGTTCATGTGGTTTGGTTGCGGCGGGCTAATATTTCCGATTCTATTATGGAGCGGCTCTCTCCTCACTGCGACTTTCCTGACAAGGGACACTGTTGTGGAATCCGCGGGCGCTATTGTCACTGCTGCATGTGTGCTTGGAATAAGCTACGTGACGTACCAAACACAGGTGGCCAACCGGGAGGCTGAGAAGAAGCGCGAAGAGCGAAATGCCTTCCTCATCAATGCAGTACAACAAAATCAAGCAGAGGCCCACACGCCGCCCGCCCCAGGGACTCGAGAGGCCGATGAGCGAACACTGCGCTTCCTCCAATGGATGCTCGAGGTTGGCCTTGCGCCTATGGACGACTTTTCGTATCATGATGTGATTGACCAGTTCCAAACCTCAGCCATTCGATATCAATTGTACAATTGCATCTACGAACTTGCTATGTTCCAGAACCATTATTGTCCAAATTTCCATGGCTATCTCTCCAAGGCTGAGAGAAATTGCATCGAGAAGTCGATGACCAAGAGAGTAATGAAGTCAGTTTGGCCTGCACTGTTGAATAATACAATGACTGACCGGTAATAGCTACTGGAAATGGGAGTCGTTGCTGGGGAAGTTCACTCTCGACTGGGACCCTATCAGGGAAGACAACATTGTTAGTGGACCTCACATTGATCAAGAATGCCACTGACGAATAGTAGATGGTTTCCGGATACATACTTCTAGGAGCAGCGCTTTATCAGATTACTACGCGAGACGATAGATACACAAAGGAAGGCTCAATGGAATTTGTCATTACCGACGGCGCCCGATACAAGTACGATCTTCGCAGTATCGCAGATGCTGTTTACCGCAACATGGACCAGAACGCCTACTCGCTCTATCCATGTGAGCCGAACTGGATTTACACAATTTGCAACTTTGTTGGCATTAGCGGTGTAATCGCGTCAGATAAGGTCTTGGGCAACAACTATGCAGAGAAGATAAAGGACCGTTTCGAGGCCGCTCTCGGAAGTGAATTCTCCAACGCGGACGGCACTGTGCTGCCCATTCGCAGCGAACTCACTGGCTTCACGATTCCAGGCCTTGCTGGAGCTATCTCGGTAAGTAACCAGTTACATATTGAAGGTGGACCATACACTGACTTGATTAGGATGTCGCACCAGGTCTCTTCTGTAGCCCGTATCTCCCGCACATCGCACATCGTCACTGGGCGCTCATGAAGGAGGAGAATTTCAACTGGACTGAAGATGGTGAACTCGAATTGACAAACCTCGTTGGCGCAGACAACCTGGACCCAGGAAACTACAAGAGTGGCCGAGGATTTGTCAGAGTTTCCATGGCCAGTGTGGCAAGCGAATTTGGCGACTACAAGATCCGCGACGAGCTTATGCGGCAGATGGATGAGGATCACTTCCCAGTGTATGAGACACGCACTGGCGCGCTGAAGAACAAGGGTCTTTCGACAATTGGGCAGGCGAGTGCTCTGCGATCAAGGCTAGGCGCCACTGGTGATTGGGCTAAGCTGCTCACTGAAGGACCACCAGAGCACTGCTTCCGCGCGCCCATTTTGGAGGAGGTGCCGTTCCCAGAGGTGCTCGTAGGAAAGGCGTACTCGCACGATGGAAAGTCCGTCGAGCTGGTTCTCTACAACGGTAAGAAACCAGGCAAGTTTACACTCGGCTTCAAGAACATGGTGAAAGGAAAGAAGTATAAGCTTGGCTCAGAGACAGCGATTGCAAACGGCAAGGGTGAGGCATCATTCTCTTTGAATATCAATGGGCGCACAGCTGTATGGTTGGAACCTGTCGGTCAATGAAGTAACAATGAGGATCACAGCTTGCGCGTGTTCAATCCAAGACCCATCGAGGAAAAATTATTGTTCAGTTGGTGTTTTTAGTGATTAGATACTGTTCAGACACTCTTGACACATACTATTTGTAGGCTAGTCTGCTGCAACATGGTTCGCTCGCTCCGCTGGTGAGCGCCTGTGCTTATGACCAAAGTATTCTCTGTTAATGACAGAATATAGATCGCTCTGCTTTCGTAAGAGAGCGACTTCAGACATTCTTGAAGGTGGCGACGACTCATGAATAAGAATATTCTATTCACACTGAACTCCGGTACCCAACCCAACCTAGACTTTGCCATATCGACATTCATGAATCCGACCCTATATCCTAATCGTTTGTCCATCCAAAAAGCTTTGGTCCAAATACGATTCCAAACAATGAACACCAAGCCACGTAAGGGCTATGGCTTATATGCGACCAACTCCCAAAATGCAAATTGTCAACGGCTCTCCGCTCGTGAATACAGTAACATGGCCAATCCACACTCCGCTTTTCAATTCGTGGTCGTGGGTATAAGAATATGCTAGCCCGTTCCAACAGTTAAGCAATCCAACATTCCTTCCGTGTTTGTTCTTGATTCATCGGCTCTTCAACAAGCTGCATTAAATCTCCCGTGTATGGGATCAATCTCATGAAGTGCAACAGGCGCTGCGCAAAGCTTTTATGCCTCTGAAGCCTCGCCCATGGTAATATCGCCAGCGGCGTCCTCTTGAACTAGGGGTGATGTTGCAGGTAGGATGGCGGAGCGAGGCCGATTATACTCTACGTCAAGATGGTCGGGCATGCTGGCTGGGCTTGCGGAGCGGCTATCGATCTCATCTTCTGGGGGCGGAGAAAAGTCCCATATCTAACAAGAATCAGCTTGGGTGCCTTCAGACAATTCGCAACTTTTCACTAACCTCCATGATTGTTCGACCGCCTCGGCTCGCCATAATGACAGCCTTTTCTTCCTCGAACACAACTCTCCACACTGATTCTGCCGGGCTACTTAATTCCCTCACAAGGGTACCGTTTTTGACGTCCCATACTTTGACGCGACCATCACTACCACCGCTGACTATTCTAGTGTTGTCGAACTGCAAGCTAGTAACACTGTTGTCATGGGCAGCTAATCGGTGGATAGCTTGATAATGTGCAAGACTCCAGACCCGCACTGAGCCATCTGAGCCTCCGGTCACAAGGATATCTTCGCGCATTTGAAGCTGTCCCACAAGGGAGGTGTGGCCTTGTAGCACAGCCAGGCATTTACTGCACGTGAGGATCAGAATCAGATCATTTAGAGTGACACAAATAGACTTACCCATCAGTGGGATCCCATATCCGGACACTCGTATCCAGACTACCCGTCGCGATCTTTTTCCCGTCAAAGGCGATCGCGTATATTTGACTAAAATGACCTGTGAGCGTGCGCAAGCACTTGCCCTCTGAGATGCTCCATATCTTTGCTGTAGTGTCGTAGCTACCAGACACAACGATATCGCCGTGTATCTCAAGACAGCGGACACTGGCCTGGTGGCCTATGAGAACGTGCTTGCAAAGGCCTTTCTTCAAGTCCCAAATGCGCAACGTGGTATCTCTTGAGCCGGATATTGCTGTGTTTGCGTCAGACATTTTTAGACACCGGACTGTTGAAGTGTGGCCGCGGAGTGTGAATTGGGGAAATCTGCAGACAAACGTTAGCATTCAATACTAGAAATATGGATCGTTTGACGCACCCAGTTGCAAGATTCCAGACCCGGACGTCGCGGTCGCAACCACCGCTGACTAGAAGATCGCCCCATGGCACCATTGCCCATACGCCCATTACGTGGCCTTGGAGTGTTTTCTGGTGATCTCCTAGCGTATCAAAAACGTGGATCTTTGCATTGTCGAGCGCAACAACAATGTATTTTTTCGTCAGGTGTAAGCTTGTGACTACACCTGGATCTGGTGTGATTTGGCGTGCATCACATACACCTCCATTGCGCCATGCGGTCTCCACCATGTATCGCTGCTTGAAATGGGATCGATACGTGGTAGCTTGCGGTTTCCGCTGTGACGGCTTTCTTTTGGCTTCGCGATCGAGGCTTTGTGTCCGTAGGCCTTCAGTCCCACCGCTTGACGAGCCCACTTCTAGGTAATCTCTCGTTGTCACGTCGTCCGTTCTCGAGGTGCGATCGTCTTGCTGCCACCACGGCTTCGGCTCGGCATCCTCCATTTCGTCGCCTGGATCGTCTTCTTCGCTCTTTTCTTCTTTTGGCAAAGCTCTGAATGAGTACTTCTGACAGAGTAGTCTCCAAGCACTATCGTCATTGACTAATTCGCGCCATTTCTTTGATACTTGCGACGCACGAGCGAGGGTTGTGGGGTCGTCGACGCACTCAAGAATCTAAGTGACGTGTCAGTCTTATGTCACCTGACAAGATCTAATTCGAATCGAAACGTACCCTTAAACATAGTTCTGTGGGAAGCACCATGAATGGATCCTTCTTCAACCTCGGGCTGACAAATTCAGCAACGAAGCTCAACTCCTGGCTATCACACAGATTGAGTAATTCTCCAAGTAGCCGCAGTCGCTCTGCCCTGTTCATATCGCTGAAATGTGACCGTATGCTCTTAATGTGGGAGTCCTCATGCTCGGCTGCAGTGCTCCAATCGGGTGCTCGCTGCGTAGGTGTAGGACTCGGCGCAGGGGTGGGAGGAGAAGCAGGCGCAGAAGGGAGCAGATTGTGCGGAATGGTCGAACTTAGAGGACTTGTGGGTGTGATTATAGGTCGTGGAGCTCCTGATCGTGACATCCTACTTGGTTTGCGAGGGTGGGCGGTTGGAGAGTTGAACATGGCTACTCGAGAGGACGATGCGGTCGCAGACGCTGCCATGTCTGTGTCTGAGTCCTCAATCTGAACGTTTGAAGTATGCTGGCTGTCGCGTTGAGGAGCGAAGTAGTCGTCGTGCTCCATGACGGCAGGTGGGGACTGGTTGCTCATTCAGAGGACGGATCCGGCTTTTCGCGCGCCTGGTACACCCGTCTACACAGCGGAGAAGTGCAGGGAAAACAGGCGGCGAATACAACACGGGACGAGCATTCACTGGCAGAACGGATCGCGGAGGGAGAAAGGTTGTTGCGGAGAGGGGGTCGTAGGTGTTTCGTCTGCGTTCAGGGCTCAACAGGTACGAGCGCCGAAAATGAACCAGGGGGAATAAAGCTCGTCACCGCAGCGCTAGAATTCAGGACAAACTGGGGTATTACGCGCAAACGCAGCGCAGGCATGGGCAACCGTGAATGTCGCAGAGTGGTGACGCCGGCCAGGGACGTGAGATATGATGCCCCGTGCACCAAGCCTCGACTTCCAAGCTTCTTGCGCAACACCTCACTTAGACTACTTGATTACATTAGTCCCTGCAGCTCGCCTGCTTTGCCATCCCTATGCATGAGACAAGCTGAATCTCGCCTGGATTACAAACCCCTTCTGGTAGCATCTTTGGAGAAGGCGGGCGGCAATCCTTGACATTCCAAAATTAGTAGTCTTTCTTCAAACGTCCGCCTCTTGGTCAGGGGATCATTCGTGTCTCATGCGGGAGTCCTCAGGCACACCACGGACTCTTAGCTGTTTGTGCACGTAGTACACATGGCTGAGAACCTACAAGACACAAGGTCAATGTTTCTGACACAATGAGGATTTTGCGATCCTTCGTGAGGAGATTGACAGGACTGCGAATTGTGGAACAGCAGCACCGAACGTGGTCTGGGCGCCTGTCTTTCATCAATCGAGTTGTACCATCAGAGGGAAATAACCATCGCTGTGCTCGATCAATTGTGCACATCCCTAGCACTACAGGATGTCTGCTCAAGCCCAGTAACATCTCGTTCTTCATCCAAATATGTCACCAGTTGTTAACTCTCTAGATCTTATTACACTCTAGCCTGACACAGTCACCCTGAGCACAAGTCCGACTCACTCTGTATGAGCCAAAGAAGAAACATTCATGATCATTGCGCAATGTACCCGTCTGCTGGTTTGCATGACAAGTCGCGCCTATGGCGCAGGGCAACTATACCAACAGCCTTATCGAAACGGAAGCTAAACTAGTACCCGCTGGGAAACGCAAGTTTGTGAAACGCTGTATAGGAAGGCCATGTCTGCTGTGCCGCCTCGCAAGTGAGGATCCGGGTGGTGGCTGAGGAACGGCTGTCTATGCTGATTCGACAGGCTGAATCATTGAATATGCACGGGTTTCGCAGGAATTTCTGCTTGGCCTCTTTCAGCACCGCAGCTCGTGTAAGCGGTCGTGCTGAGCGTTTAGGTTGACTGCAAAACGGTCTATAGTCCATGGTAAACAGCAAAATAACACTGGATCTTGCGACTACAAGTATTATGTCGTGATAGAATTTCCGTGATTGGCAAAGTGAGCGTGGAGGATTGTCGAATCGTGTGCTGACCAGAAGCGGGATAATGCGAACTGGTCGACGAAAGCACGCAATCTCCTCGCGACGTCATTGGGTCCGATTACCATCCCATTCCCTTCACTTTTTTCGGAACATCGGTCTGGCCCATTGATCATCTGTGCGGAGCATCGTCATGGAGCTGCTACATATATCCCACATCCCCAACCCTCCTCACTCTTACGTGAGGGCTGTGGGTGCGACTGTTAGCAATGAGCGTCACACGCAGTATGTTCGCAATCGCGCGAGCATCACGACCTTCATCGATGGTCCAATGCCACGCAAAGAGCTTCTCACAACCGTCACTGCTGTTTGCAAGACGGCAATCCAACCAAGCTACTCCGAAAATACACCAACAGTCGCCACGTAAGGCTCAGCATGTAGTAGCAGCTCAGGAAGCTGAGTCCACGAACCCGGCGCTGTCCTTTCCATGTCTCGATGCCCACGAGTCTCGCTCGGCGTCCCTCTCAAAACGATCGCTTTCAGGGCCTGAACCCTCGTATACCTCTGGTCATACCCTAAATTTCCATTCGCAACAGCCTATTCTACTCGACTGGGGTGGCATATTGCCTGAGTTCAATATTGCGTATGAGACATGGGGGAACTTGAACACAAACAAGAGTAATGCGATTCTGCTGCATACTGGACTATCGGCATCAAGCCATGCCCACAGCACAGAGACAAACACCAAGCCAGGGTGGTGGGAGAAATTCATTGGCCCTGGCCAACCGCTCGACACCGACAAATACTTCGTGATATGTACCAACGTGGTCGGAGGTTGCTACGGCTCCACGGGACCGTCATCGATAGACCCTGCGAATGGCGAGCGATATGCAACGAGGTTCCCAATTCTGACAATGGAGGACATGGTACGCGCGCAATTTCGACTATTGGACAACCTGGGCATCGAAAAGCTATATGCAAGCGTTGGATCGAGTATGGGAGGCATGCAGAGTCTTGCAGCGGGGACTTTGTTCCCTGAACGCGTAGGACGCATTGTCAGTATCAGTGGCTGTGCGCGCAGCCATCCATACAGTATCGCCATGAGGCATACTCAACGACAAGGTGAGGCCGCATGGCTGAAAAAATGCCGTTTGCGTTTGCTAATGCGTTCACAGTACTCATGATGGACCCTAATTGGGCGCGGGGCTTTTACTATGACAGTGTTCCCCCACACGGTGGCATGAAGCTGGCTCGAGAGATTGCCACAGTCACGTACCGAAGTGGCCCAGAATGGGAGATGCGATTCGGTCGACGACGCGCCGACCCATCGCGGCCACCAGCTCTCTGCCCAGATTTCCTCATTGAGACATATCTCGACCATGCGGGGGAGAAGTGGTGTCTTGAATACGATCCAAACAGTTTGCTTTACGTCTCGAAAGCCATGGACCTCTTCGACCTCGGGCAAGAGCATCGCAACCGCATCAACGAAGTACGAAAGGCGAATAGTGGCAAGCTGCAGGCATATCTCGACGGAAGTGCCATCACCACTGACACCAGTAGCGACGTCTGCAGCTTGACACTCCCAGATAAGCCCTACGAAGAGAAAGAACAGCCTGCAGATGTCGACGCAAATGCCGCAGTGGCAGCTCCTGAGCCGCCAGCCGACCTGGTGGCCGGGCTGAAACCGTTGGCAAACACTCCAGCCCTAGTTTTGGGGGTTGCAAGCGATATTTTGTTCCCTGCCTGGCAGCAGCGTGAGATTGCGACTACACTTCAGCGCACGGGAAACAAGAACGTTACACACATTGAGCTAGGTGAGGAGAAGAGCTTGTTTGGCCACGACACTTTCCTGCTTGACCTTGAGAACGTTGGGGGCGCTGTTAAATCTTTCCTAGGATGAGATTGGGTTTGGGTCGGGTTTGTACAATTTCTTCTGTTCATGCGCAGGTGCACCCTTGTTCTGCATATTACATGGCCATATCAGGATTAGTCTTGCTATCATTTGAGCGTTTGCATTGCGAGGCGTTGTGCTGGGGCTGAGAGAGTCGGCAACTCTATTCTGATTGAGAAAATGGGTTTTGTTGCTCCACGAATCCTGCGCGGTGCGTCATACCAGGAGTGACTTAAGTGTGCTTACCTAGCAATAACAGCATCATCCACGCAGATCATACAGAGTATAGCGTAAGCAGCCAAACGGCCATCACATACCATGTTGGGTAGGTGAGGCCCGTTAGTCGCCCACCCCAGCCGTGCACGAATTGTGGGGGTTTGCAAGATGGCGCTCAAGATGGATCGCGGGAGGGGCGCAATGTAGCTGCTTCCCCGAATGGAGCGCTGTGCTTGCTGATCGCGCTTGCCAGGAGGGGAAGCGACAAGGCTGTTCCCCCCGTCTTATTCGCTCCTCTATTTGCCCCTCGAGCCAGCGCCCGGCAGGCGTCCCTGCCATTGTTGCTAGGAGCTTGGCCTTCGTGAACCTCATATTCGACCCATTGCCCGCCCTGCAAATCTCCTTTAGTTCGTTTCGCGTTCTCTTTGCCTTCCCTTTGGGCTTTTCCTCTTGTTCAGGGAAAGAAGGTTTCCTACGCCTGGAATCATGGCGCACACCCCTACGGGCACGGATAGCATGGACAAGAAGGACGACTTCGTAACCGAGCAGATTTCGGTGGTCAATTCCGCATCGAGCGCCACTAGCGACGAGCAGCGCACGCTTTGGCAGAACGTCAAGAAGTACCGCAAAGTCACATACATTACGCTTGGCCTCACTTCAGCAATTCTTCTCTATGGCTACGACAATGTTGTTGTTGGTACCATCTCAGCTATGCCGGTTTTCCAGTAGGTTTCACGTCTCCATCCATCGTCAAGCCAATCCATATCATCCGCCTGCCACAGAAGCTGATCAATGTCACAGACAGGATTTTGGTATCTTGTACGAAGGCAAATGGATCCTACCTTCCACATGGCTCGCCCTTTGGAACGTTGCATCTCCCTTAGGTGCAATGATTGGTTCTATACTTGGAGGATGGCTGCAAGACAGAATCGGACGTCGCTATGCTCTGGCAATCTCCTCATTCCTCTCTGCAATCGGTGTAGCAGTTATGTACATCTCGTACCTCCCTGCCGACATTACCGGCCGCCGCGTTGCTTTTCTGATGGGCAAGTTTTTCCAGGGTGGGGCGATTGGTGCGGTCATGGCATCGTGTCAAACGTACATGTCCGAGATTCTTCCTCCTGTTCTGCGGGGCTCTGGCATGGCCTTCTTTCCAGCTTTCACACTACTAGGCCAGTTGACCGGCGCACTGGTCATTTACAGCGTTCTTAACAAGGACAAAGGCTACGCGATTGCATTTGGCTCACAATGGCCCTTCTCTTTCGTCCCAATCGTCGTCGCCTTCTTGATTCCCGAGTCGCCAGCGTGGTACGTTCGCAAGCGCAAGTTGGACGACGCATTCAAAGCACAGGCACGACTCGATCCACCAGGAGCCAACACACAAGCCATTGTCGACAAGATTCTCGTTGACATTGAGCACGAAGAACTCTCAGCTAGAGCGACATACCTAGAATGCTTCCACAAGCGGAATTTCCGACGAACCTTCATCGTAATGTGGTCAAATGCTCTCACCGCCGTCTTTGGTCTCCAGCTTCTCGCCAAAGCGTCGTACTTCCTCCAGCTTATCAACATGAAGGCCTCAACCTCTATTATTTTCCTTATCCTAGGTATTGTACTCGGCTTAATTGCAAATGTGATCTCTATCTGGGTTATGGCGCGCGTTGGAAGACGACCGTTGGTAGTTATTACGCTACTCATTGCGGCTGCGCTGTGGGCATCAATGGGCATTGCAAACTGCACCAAAATTGTGCCTGCTGTGACATGGTACGTTTCCACAGCATTTCCACATACCAGGGAGTTTTCGAAGCTAATGGTTCAAACAGGTGGACAGCAGCATCGATGATGCTGATAATCATCGTTTGTGGTGTCGGTGTCTGGCCCGCCTCTTTCGCCATCGCCGCCGAAGCCTCCTCTCTTCAACTCCGTGCCAAGTCTCAGGGCATCGGCTGGTTCGTCAGCGCTTTGGGGTCCACAATTGCAGGCCTCGCACTCCCCTATGTTTTCAATCCTGATGAAGGCAACCTCAGAGGCAAAACTGGATTTACCTACACTGCGTCGTGTCTTATTGGTGCGGCGATAAGCTGGTATCTCATTCCCGAGATGAAGGGTAGGAACGTTGCGGAGATTGATCGCATGTTTGAGGAGAAACTGTCTGCACGGCAGTTCAAGAGCTGGAGACCGGAGAACATCGGGTTGGAAAGGACTACGGGAGCTCAGGCTTCAGTTTGAGGGTATGGCGAATATATTTCCAAGGCCCAACACTGATTATGGGCGATGAAGATGTTCTGGCATCATATGGCATCATCGGTTGGAAATACCGTGGGTAGGTGGGTGACAAGAACAGGGCAGTGTCTTATTGTGTATACACAGCTCTGATATGCCATATGATTACTTATGTACCCCAACAATTCATCAAAGTCCACAACTTCTTTCATCCAGCCCCAGTCCTAGTAAGCCAGCCATGTTAGTATCCAAAAATCGCTTACATTACATCTTTCCAGACACCTCACTTCTTCCCTTCACTCATCTC